>CAKNXH010061330.1:257218-310740 GCA_932178445.1 Andricus quercusramuli
GGGGGGGGGGGACTTTAGTCTTTAAACTTTATTTTATTTTTCTTGTTGTTTGTTTTGTTCAGTCCGTTACTTTGTTCTGCAAGAGAATTTGATCTAGTCCGCTATGGGTTGACGTCATTCTTAAATTTCGAGTCAAGAATGCTAAAAGTCAAAAGGCCGTCTTACGTCTGGGGCAACCTTGTACCGGGATGTGGATCCCCTAGGCCTTCGCTAGGGGGGGAGGCGTTGTAATATTGCAGTTTTTATACTGCAAATTACTTGTTTTGTTTTCTGTTTCTTTTATTTGTAAGCAGCTCCTCTCCTTTTCGCGAATGCCCACGAAGAAAATACGAGGTCTGACTGGAGGTAAATAGGTTAAAATATCGGTTTTATTGTCGGGTTTCAAACCAGTATTCTGGCTTTATTGTTATATTTTATTATTTTTATTTTATTTATAATATTGTTTAAATCTCAATAATCAAAAGAAAGACTCAAATTCTCTTGGGACACGTTAGGCATTGTTTCTATTATTTATTCTTTTGGGGTTTTCTTTTTTTTATGTTTTATGGACAATCAACGAGATGCACGGAGGGAGTTTTGAAGGCCAATTTATTTCTTAAAATGTACCTGAAAGTATGGAGCCGTTTTTTCTAAAGGACGACGAAAAAATGGGCTGGTTGTGCCAACATGTCATTAGGTAGTCGTGGGCGCAATAATTTGTTATTGTACTACGTGGGCGAAGCGCGGATGTGACTCCCGCCTTCAAAATTCCCGCGACTGCAAACACTCAACATGGCGGTTTTAGCGCAGTCCATTGGTCAACGCACCCAGCATACTCTAGCAGTCGATGGACACCGAAAAGCGCGGACGGAAGTTCTCGTGCCGTATCAGCGAATGCGCGAATACTGTGGGTAAAACTCCCTAAAGGCGCGAATCGGTACGATGAACGCGACGCAGAAGCGCTAAGTGGGCCGTCTGCGCAACCCTCCCTTGCGTGGTCTGAGCTTGCCGGTTGAGAGCATCAAGACTGTTCATTACTCTTAGTCAGACCGTCGAACCTTGTTATGGTTAATTTCACCTGTCGCTATAAGGGAAATTTATTTTGTACGGCCTATGCCGTTGCTACTGAAAACTATTGATTATCTTTTGGTATAAGATTTGAGAGATTGATATAATCACGCGCAATAAGAGGTAAGATGGCCAAACTACTCAGTAGTTTTTTTTTTGTTTAGAAAAATGTAAACTGTTTGAATTTGCCCCATGGCGGACTGATGCGAAGTTCGGTTTTAACGGTCGGTAAACTTTCGGTCGTCCGGTCAAAAGTGTTTAATTTGAGATTTGTTGTTTCTTTGGGTCTACCTGTGGATATCTTATAAATAATTAACCTATAAACTCTTTGTAAACGCGAGTTACGTTTCTTTTGGAGTTTTCTCCTACTTTCTTTTAAATTGCAGTATGTATTCTTGTCTCAAGGGAATTTGAGTTGAATTTCTTTATTTTTGAATATATGCTTGTCTCTATTTATTTTATAAACTGTGTCTTATTTATGTCGGCTTTCGCGGCAAAAATCCGTCCAATATTGCATGTGTAAGAATTGCAGGTTTATAGTCCACGCCACTCTACCGATTTTGGAGCCATACCGGTCCCAATTAATTTTACTCATTATTGAGGCGGTGTTTCTTTTTCTTTTAAAAAAGAAACACCTGACGCGAAAGATTTAATCTTTCATAGCCTCATTTCGTTAAAATCATTTTTTTTTCATTGTTGAATATCGGGAATTCCTTTCCTTAATCTTTTGTTTAATAACGGGTTGTTTCCAGGCGGGAAATTGTGCGTTATAATACGGCTTTGATGCACAACCAGATATGTATAGGTCTCTCCAGTATTAAGATGTCTAATGCATCTTCCCCGCAAGCGTCTTAACATTTTGTTGACACGCAGGGATACTTTCCAGGCTATTAACCAGTGAAAGCTTGTCACCTCCAAGAGCGCCGATGATCAGGACGATTAGCTTAACAGAATATTCCGGGTATAACCATCGCGACTCCCTTACGAAGTCTTTATACCTCTATTTCTTTTCATTCTCCTTGGCTATGATGGTTTTGTCAGCTGGTGCCGAAAATTCGATAAGGAACATGGTTTGTTTCTCGTAGTCAACGAGAACTATGTCAGGCCTTGAGTGCGCTACAGAAACAATTGTCGAGAATATAAAGTTCCAATATATGCGGCACTTCTCATTTTCGACAATTGACTCTATTTCCCTAGGAGCGTTTAGCGGAGCGGTAAGAGTGGAGCCCGTAAGAGTGGAAGCGACGGTAATAAAGCACTCTTAGAGCCGCATTGTGCCCTTAGATGTAGGTCGCTCCCTCATAAGTTGGACAACTAGATAGTATGTGTCCTTGATGCTCGGGGTGTGCATGACACGCTCTGCAGCTATCATCGGGAATGTCTTGGCTTAAAATGTGACTACGGTTTGCTAGAGTAGAAATTACACCGTCTCGACATGCCAAAATGAAACCCTCCATGCCCGACTTCAATCCGGGTGATTTAACGAAAGCAATCGTTAGTTTATACATCGACTGATCGGACTTGCATGTTGGTGAGGGAGGCAGTGGAGAAGTATCAAGAGGAGCTAGGAAAGGTACGCTTTGGAGGGGAGTCGGTGGAAGAGATATGGGAGGATCTGAAAGAGAAGGTGAAAGGGTGTGTGCAAAAGAAGGTATTTTGAAAGAAGAAGAAAGGAATGGTGAAGCCGTGGTGGGATAGGGAATGTAAAAAGATGAAAAGGAAGTTGAAGAGGAAGTACAAGAAGTGGAAAGAGGGTAATGCGAGGAGGGAGGAATACGTAGAAATGAGGAAGGGATTTAGAGTGAAGTGTAAGAAGAAAGAACAGGAAAAGGAGAAAGAGCTGGAAGAGGAGTTAGCAAATGTTAAGACAGAGGGGGACGTCTGGAAGATAATAAATAGGTTTAGGAAGCGGAGGGTGGGGGCAGCGAGAAGATAGGAAGTGAGGAATGGAGGGAATTTTTTAAAGAATCATTCCAGGGCTCAGATTCAAGGAAGACGGACGGGGGAAGTAGAAGAACGGGGGAGGCAGAGATGGAGGAGTTGAATGACGAAGAGATAGAGAAGCAGATAAGGAAGTTGAAAAGGTCAAAAGCAGCAGGGTTGGATGGGGTGGAGAACGAAGCATGGCTGTTTAGTACACAAGAGGTTAGGGAGAGGCTGAAGGAGGTAGTGAAGAAAGTATGGAGGGACAAGGGATTCCCAGGAGGGTGGAGAGAAGGGTTAATAGTGCCACTGTATAAGAAAGGAGATAGAGATAGGCAGGAAAATTATAGAGGGATCACGCTAATGAATACGGCGTATAAAGTATACGCGATGGTGGTGGCAGAGAGACTGCGGAAGGATGTCGAGGGGAAAGGAATATTGCCGGAGACGCAGGCGGGATTTAGGGCGGGTGGGAGTACTATCGACAATATCTACGTTCTGCAGCACGTGGTGGATAGAGAATTAGCGAAGAAGGGGAAGAGAGTGTACGCGTTTTTTGTGGATCTCAAAGGCTCGTTTCCGTCGGTGGATAGGGGGAGGTTGTGGGAGGCGATGGAGGATAGGGGAGTAGAAAAAGGCCTAATTGAGAGGGTAAGGGAGATATATGAGGAGACCAAAGACAAGGTAAGAGGAGGGGAGAGGATTTCGGAGGGATTCTGGATGGATAGGGGGTTAAGGCAGGGGTGTCCTCTGAGCCCAACGCTGTTTGCGATTTTAGTTGCGGATATGGAAAGTAAGCTGGAGGCTGGGGTGGTAGGAGGAGTCAGGATAGGAGGGGTTAGAATTTGGTCACTAGCGTATGCAGATGACATAGTGTTGCTGGCAAATAGCGAGGAGGCCTGAAAGGAGATGATGAAGAGGTTGAGAAGATACCTGGATAAGAAGGGGTTAGAGTTGAATGCGGAAAAGTCCAAGGTTATGGTGTTCAGAAAAGGAGGGGGAAGGGATAAGGGAGGAGAGTGGAAGTGGAAGGAAAAGGAGGTGCAGGAGGTGAAAGAGTTTATGTACTTGGACTTCGTGTTTCGGAGGAATGGGGGAGTGGATGGTCACATAAAAGAGAGAGTGAGGAGAGCAAATGTGGTGATAAGGCAGGTATGGGGGTTGAGAAAGAAGCTATTCGCAGATGATTTTGGACGGAGAATGAAGCTGTTTGATTCGCTAGTGATGAGTGTGCTATTGTATGGAGTGGAGGTGTGGGGGTGGAAGGAAAGTGAAGAGGTAAATAGAACGCAGATGAGGTATGTAAAGTGGACCCTGGGGTTGGCAAGGAACACGCCTAAGTATATTGTCGGGAGGGAGACGGAGAGAACGAGTGTAGGGAATCTAGCAGGGAGCAGGGCGTGTAAATATGAGGGGAAATTTTTGGAAGAGAAGGGAAGTAGGCTGGGTAGGGAGTGTTGGTGGGAGAAGGAGAACAGGAGAGGGGGTGGGAAGATGGAGGCTGAGAGGGAAAGGTATTTTAGAATGAATGGACTGCAGATTGATGAAGTGAGAAGGATGCACGAGGAAGGAAGGAAGGTTTATGACTTGGTTAAGCAAAATGGTATGGAGAGAGAGAAGACAGAGGGGGAAGAGAGAATAAGAGAGTCAAGGTTTAACGGGAACTATGTGTGGATTATGCCAAGGACAAGAGCGCAATATTTATGTGTGAAAGGAGAGAAAAGAAGTCAGGAACTTATAGCGAGGATGAGGTGTGGGTGTATGGAGGGTTTCAATAGGTTCTGGCTCCCTCGGGAGAAGAGGATATGTGAGCTGTGTGGAAAGGGGGATGCAAGAGTGGAGCACTGGTTGGAGGAGTGCGCGGAGATAGAAAGAAGTGAGATAAACATGGAGGCTCTGTTGCATGAAAAGGGGGGAAAAAGGGCAGTAGCGTGCGACTTAGAGATAAGGAATGGATGGATTTTAGTCTTTAAGGGTTAGTTCTAAGAAAATTCTGTAAAAATGGAAGTGTAAGCAAGTCAATTTTTTAAGGCCAGCAGGCTGAAAAATAAACGTTTATCTAACTACATCGACTGATCCTCCACATTTCTATGGAAGATGCTAAGTGTTTCAGAAACTTTCTCCGCTGCTTTGTACAGAAACGCTCCTTTGCCGACTTCTTCGTGCTTCCTGACCATTTTAAGAAGAGGGTTTCGTCCATTTGCGACTATATGTGCTGAACCCAGAATAATCCTGTTGCGAAGACACTCAAGATTCAGTATTCCGCGACCACCTTGACGGCGTGAGATGTAGAGTCGCGGAACAGAGGTATGAGGTGAAAATGCGGGCCAGATGCTAGTGAGTTGAAGGAAACTTCTTCCACCAGAAGGTCTTGATACCATCTGGTCCCGAAACGGTATGGTTCTTCATGCCTCTTAATACTTTTTTCACCTCCTCGGTAACGATATGTGTGCATTCTTCCTCAGGTGTTATGAGGGCATTGCACAGTTCCTTGAACATATTTATGTTCTTTGAGCCTTCTTTAAGTAGATGCTGGACTTCGTAGACTTCTCTCCAAAATGTTTCGACCTCCTCTGGTTAGAGCGGATGTTCGACAGTAACCGTCTAGTTTTTTTTACTTTACGCATCAAAAATGGATTAGTCGAAAATTCTAATTTTAAGCTAAATGACGATAGATAAGTAAAAACGTTTAAAAGAAGAATTTGAGTTTTTTCAAAAACCTATAATTTTTCCTTGAGCCATTTTTTTTATAAGACTTAATATTTTGGTTTTATTTCTCGAAAATACTATGAAAACAGTCGAAAATTTCAATCTTGAGCAAAACGACGCAAAATAGGAGAAAAAAGTCTCAGGAAGTAATTATAGCTTTTAAAAAGTCCTATAACATTTTTCCAAATTATATTTTGATAGGTTTTGTCGTTTCGGTTTCATTGATCGAAAAAACTATGAAAAAAAATATATAGAAAATTCCAATTTTGAGCCAAACGACCTGAGATACGGAAAAAAGTTTCAACAATGATGTGCAGCTTATAAAAGGTCCCACAAAATTTGTTTCAACCATTTTTGTTGTAGTACTTTTCGTTTCGGATTTATTCAGTGAAAATACTATGGGAAAATCCAAACTTGAAATTTTGAACCAAACAACACAAAATACGAGAAAAAGTCTCATAGCTTCTAAAAAGTCCTACAAAATTTCTTTTAACCATTTTTTGATAGGACATGTCATTTTGGTTTGATTTATCGAAAGTGCTATGCACAAAATCGGAAATTCAAATTTGGAAGCAAACGGCGTAAGATACGGAAAAAAATTAACAAGGAATTGCAGCTTTCAAAAAGTCCTACAAAATATATTTGAACCAGTTTTTGATACGACTTGTTATTTTGGGTTTATTTATCGAAAATATTATGAAAAAAAATCGAAAATTCAAATTTGGAGCCAAACAACGCGAAATAAGGGGGAAACTTATGAAGGAATTTGAGCGAGATACGCAAACGGTCTAAAGGAAGACTTGTAGGATATTTTGTTTCATCCAACAAAAATAATATGAAAACGGAAATACTATTTTTAGCATAACAACGCGAGATAGAGCGCGTAGCGCGAGTGTCACGATGAAAAAGGGTACCTCAAAGCCTACAGAGCTTTGAGCAATTCAGTCCTTAACTATACTAAATTACGTAGAAAATCCAGAATATGAAGATGCATACAAATACTAGAATCTAAAAAATATATTTTTGATAAAGTTTCATTCAAGTATTCCAAGTGCAAAGAATAAATATTCGAGCACGAAGCGCGAGATCTGACAGACGCGCGCCTTAAGGCGCTTCGTCAGGCTTGATTTTTAGCCCATGTATTCGTTTTGACATGTTTCCTCCTACACGGATGAATTGTTCGATGTAATATTTGAACCACATGATCTCAAGGGCATAATTCCCAACAAGTCTGTCTCTTTTTTTTAATGGTCTTGTTTTTGTTTTTTTCTAATTAATCGAAAATCTGCTTTTTTTATGCGCCTGTAAACGAGCAATCCGCCACCGGGAAAATACTCACGGTGAACCGAAAACAGGCGCTCTCTGAAATCGTACAGCACAGCACGACATTATAGCGTGAAATTTTTTGAGGATATTGGAACCCAGGGGGTCGGTCGTTACTCATCCGACCTTCCTTTTGTTACAATGTGACACGATTCGAGCCGCTTGAACGAAATTGATCATTATTAGAATATTCAGCAATTTAATTTTATTGTGCTGCGTTAGGTTCATTAGATAATTACGGGACGATTAAAAAATATAGAAAAAAATCGGTTAACCCGTTCAATTTCTGTTGGGAGTTTTGGTAATGTTGCATTTTATTTAAGATTACCTTCAATATTGAGAATATTTACCGATTTTCCGAATCGTTTTTATTCATTTTTTTCAAATTATATGATTTTCAAATTTCATCAGCTAATAAAAATTTCATCGATCAATATTTTGCGCAATTTTAGATATTGTCACAGTATTCATTGTCGACGGGTGATTTACTTTGGCCTTTATCGATAGACAAAAGCAGAGTCAAGGATGATTAATCAATTCATTGAATATTCAATTCAGTAACGCGACGCCGCCGCGGTGTAACTTGCTTAAAAACGCCGGCCAGCTTGCTTCAAGCGCCGGCCAACTTGCTTCAAAACCGCGACGAAAATTAATGTCGAAGTATCGAAAAAATATAAATAATTTCCAGGATATCGAATCTAATTATTATAAACAAATGATATTAACAAAATGTAAACATATTGAAAATTTTGCTTGCAAAGTATATTTGTAACTTGAAATTGCTTCATTTTATCAACACGATCATCTAGGATCATGAAAATTTGTTGTATGGCATAATTTGTTTATTTTATAAACAAATTATATAAAAAATGCATAGTTTAGGCATTTATTGGCAGAAAGTAGTCACTTATCTTTTTTAGTAACTTCAAATTATATGAGCGATAATATTTAGTCATAAAGATTGGTCATTCCATATTATTTGCTTATTTTATGAACAAATTTTATAAGCAAATGCATCTTTTGACCATTTAGAGATAGAAAGTGATCGTTTTTCTTTCTAAACGTCTTCAAATTACATAAGTGGTGACGTGCAGTGACAATGAATTGTCAATCGATATAATTTTTTTTTTTTATAAACAAATGCATAGTTTGGTCGATTATAGACAGAAAGTAATAGTTTTTTTACAATCCTTTTCAAGTTACACAAGTGGTGATGTTTTTCGACCGAGAATTCTCGATCGATATTATTTGTTTTTGTTTGAAACAATTTCTATCAACAAATGCATCTTTTGACAATTTAGAGATAGAAAGTAATCGATTTTCTTTCTACTCGTCTTCAAATTACATAAGTGGTGATATTCAGTGACAAAGAATTGTCAATCGATATTACCTCTTTTTTTATATGGCAACGGCCATACCACGCTGGAAACACCAGTTCCCGTTAGATCACTGAAGTTAAGCAGTTTTGGGCGCGGTTAGTACTTGGATGGGTGACCGTTCGAGAATAATAATACTGCGTTGCTGTTGGCGGTCGTGGGTGTGATGAGCCCACACTTGTAGTTATTTACTACAAGAAACTATCCACCTAGAAACACTACCCGAATCGGGTAGTGTCACGCCTACCCCTAGAGGCTCGCCGAAAGGGAAACGGCTTAATGGTATAAAAAAATGCATAATTTGGTCGTTTATAGACAGAGAGTAATAGCTTCTCTTTCTAATCGTCTTCAAATTACAAAAGTATTGATGTGTAGTGATGAAGAATTGGCAATCGATAATATTTTTTTTTTCTATAAACAAATTTTATAAACAAATGCACAGTTTGGGCATTTAGAGATAGAAAGTGACCGTGTTTCTTTCTAATGGTCTTAAAATTACATGAGTGGTGATATTAAGTGACAAAGAATTGTCAATCCATATTATTTGTTTATGTCACAAAAAAAAAAAGTACATAAAATTGATTAGCAGTTCGAACTCGAAAGTTCATTGCCCCACTACCCGATTCGGGTAGTGTTTCTAGGTGGATAAATACTACCAGTGTAGTATGTATATATTCTACCATACCCACGACGGGCCAACACCACGCAGTATTCCTGAACGGTCACACATCCAAGTACTAACCGCGCCCAACGCTGCTTAACTTCAGTGACCTTACGGAAACTGGTGTTTTCAGCGTGGTATCGCCGTTGGCACAAAATTTATGTCACAAAAAAATTTAATAAACAAATGCATAGTTTTACCATTTATTAAAGTGGAGCAAGAATGAATTTGAAATGGATTCTGCAATTATTTTGGAAGCTAATTCTTCTAGAACATAAAAAAACATTTTTAGTGATATCATGGCCAACGGCCATACCACGCTGGAAACGCCAGTTCTCGTTAGATCACTGAAGTTAAGCAGTGTTGGGCGCGGTTAGTACTTGGATGGGTGACCGTTCGAGATTACTAGTGCGTGCTGTTGGCGTCGTTGGTGTGGTGAGCCCACACTTGTAGTTATTTACTACAAGAAACTATCCACCTAGGAACACTACCCGAATCGGTTCACGCCTACCCTGAAAGGGAAATGGCCCAATGGTATACATACATACATACATACATTTGAAGGCAATAATAACAAACGATCACTTTCAATCTATAAATGGTCAAACTATGCGTTTGTTCATAAACTTTCTTTATAAGAAAAACAAATAATATCGATTCATATTATTTGCGATTATTTTTAATTCGGATTTCTTTTCATCAATGAATATTACTCACGAAAGCACAACGAAATTAAAATTTTTAATATTTTATGTTACAATTGCTGTTAATATATAAAATACTTGTAGGTAAAATATTGCCTGGCTGCTATTTCTTCAGATATATTGACAGTTATCGCTACCCTGAATAGTATCCCTCTTTTTGCATCTGGGCTTAGGCACTGTGTAACTTTGATAGTGTGAGAGAAGGTCGTGGTGCACGTATAGCAGTAGCACCGGGAAGGTCCCATGCTGAGAGTGCGGTAGCCTCGAGATGAGATTTTCACAAAAATCTGTACAAAAATAGACGCGCCTACACTTTTTGGACGAACAGTAGGGGAGGCAGTGCACCCTGTTCCCCTAGGAGTCCGCCGTATCTGGATCTATGTGACTTGAACTTTATTTCGTCCGCTACAACAAGTTCGTTGCCGAGGAGGCACGCGCGTAGGGCGGCGTCAAGTATGCCCCTTACAATTTCAAACATTCCTAGTTTCTTAGCCATTCATCAGATTCAGGTGAAACTTTAGAGATAATTTCTTCCAATCTTAATCTACAAATTTTTCATTGCAACTTGTCCCCTTCTTGAAATTGGCTCGATAAACCAAACGTATATCACATATATTTACATATATTACATGTATATTACACTTACTTATGTACATCGGTCTGGGATTGCTTATTCCTATAATGCAATATAGCGAACAAATTTTATTTCATGATTACTTCAAGATTTTTTCTGTATTTTGCATAAAATCATTTCAAGAAATGTATATTATCACTATTCATAATACGCATTGGTATTGAAAACAATTTTTGGATAGACAAGTTTTGTCGAATTATTTTTTTCCCCATACTTTATGTCGTTTAAGAAAGGAGTTGTATCGCCTCAGTTCAAGTAATATTTGGATGCTGATGGAACCAATGTCACCATCAATGGTAACTAGATCTCTGAGAATATATAGGAATTTAATGGTCATAATTTGAAAGTGACGCAAAATGAATCTCGAATGGAAAAATTCTTTGAAATAAAATTAATCTAGATACCATATTGAACTCAATATGAAACGCTTTAAATCTCAAAGATTTCAAGTTGAAATATATTGCATTTCCCACCTAAAAAGTATAATGTTTTAGGAAGAATTTGACTTTTAAACCTAAAAGTATACATTTTCAACATAAAAAATAATTTTCAAGTAAATATTTCAATTTTCTACAAAAAAATTAAGTTTCAACCAAACAGTTGCATTTACAAGCAAAAAGTTGGAATATCCAGCAAAATAAGCGAATTTTCAACGAAACAGTTATGCTTTCAACACCGATGAATTTTTGACCAAATGGTTGAATTTTCAACAAAAAAGCTCATTTTCGTCGAGATAGTTTAATTTTATGCCAAAATATATTAATTTTCAAACCAAAGAAGACGAAATTTGTAGAAGATTGTTGACGGTTTAGACTGAAAAGTTGATATTTCAACAGAATATTTACATTTTCAAATTAATAGTTGCATTTCAACCTACAAAGATAAATTTTCGACTCAGAAAATTTATTTTCTCACAAAAAAAAAAAAAAAAAAAAGATGTTAATCTTAAATAAAAAAAGTTTAATTCAGCCAAATAGACGCATTTTCAACAAAATAGTTGATTTATTAAATAAAAAAGATTAATTTTTAACCAAATAGTTGAATTTTTAACAAAAGAAGATTAAATTTCAAGCAAGAAGATTACTTTTCTACCAAAAAGACGAATTTTGAACAAACTTCCAACGAAAAAGGTAAAATAATTTTAAATTTTAATTTAAAATGGAAACAAAACTTCAATTTTGATTTGGACAACAAAAACTTGAAAAAGAAAGTGATAAGATTTTTAAGAGAATTATCTAGCCTGTTTTTCAAATTAGGCTTTCAAGTTTTTTATAAATAAGCAAATATGACGAAGAAAATGGCCATTTTTTCTATTTGAAGTTCCCGGTGCTCGTCAATAATATGAAAATTGTTGAAATCGCCCAAGTTTCATCGAGTAAGATTAGGTGACGATGTTCCAATATTATATAATAAACAAACAAGTTTTTTATAACAATATTATTTGTTGAAAAAATGTATTCTAGGATTATCGATAATTTTAAGTTTTTTAAAGTTCTATTGCAAAAAATTTGGATGAAAACAATATAATAATTAAGAACTTTCTTCCTAAGATTAGCATTGTTAATATTATATACAAAACTTGATGAACAACTGCATTAATCAGGCATTTTTCGATAGAAAAATTCGTTTTTTTTCTATGTCAATTTTTTAAATTAGAAACTTTATGATAACTTTAGCAAAATTCATAATTTTTTTATTGATCTTGTAATTTATTTAAACAAATATAATTTAAAAAAATGCATTATTCGGGCATTTGGCGGCAGAAAAATCTTTTTTTTTCAATGCCTGTCCTTTCAGTTGGAAACCTCATAACAATTTCAGCAGCATTCATGATGAGTTTATGAATTTTATGACTTTTTTAAACTGAATTAATAAACAAATGCATTAATCAAGCATTTGTCGACAAAAAATTTCGTTTTTTTCGATGTCGACTTTTTCAATTAGGAACTTTATGATAATTTCACCAAAATTCAGAATTTTTTGATCAATTTTATGAGTTTTTTAAACGAATTTATTAAAAACAAATGAATTATTGGGGCATCTGTCGACGTTGAATTTTTTTGTTTGTGCCCGACTTTTTATTTAGCACCTCATAATAAATTCAGCAACGTTCATGATTAGTTGATAAATTTTATGATTTTTTAAAACAAATTTAACAACCAAATGCATTATTCGGGCATCTGTGGACAAAAAAATTCGTTTTTTTCGATGTCAGACTTTTTAATGAGAAACTTCATGATAATTTCGGCATAATTTATAATTGGTTGATGAGTTTAATATTTTTTCTAAAACGAATTTTTCTGTCGAAAAATGCCTTATTAGTGCATTTGTATTAAAACTAAAAGCTAATTTAAAAATCAGGCACGACAACTCTCTTGGAAATCTTAACAGCTTTTTTTTTGAATTCTTTTAAATTCTAAAGATCAATTTCCAGCATAAGATATTAATTTAAATCGGTTTACTTCAACTCCTAATTGGTCGGCGCGCCGGCACGCCGACTGCGTCGAATTCGAATCATCGACGGCACGGTTTTGAAGCAAGTTTGCCGGCGGCAGCGTGGCGCGGCGGCTCAGCCGTCTAGTTTCAACAAAAAAAAAAAGATTTTCTAACAAAATAATTCAAGATATCTTGTTATGAAAGTACAAAGTACATATCAAACATGGACATCAGTCCGAGCTACACTTCATCAAACTTTCATGATCATAGTTTTTTTACTTATAGAGATATGGTGAACAGGAAAAAGTAACACACACACGAACCTTTTTTAAAAACTTTATTTTCGAGCTACTGGGGTCGAATTATATCAAAATATGTCAAAAAGGTATATTAGAAAATTTAGATCATTACAAATTTCCCTCTATGAGAAAGAAATAATGAATTGATTAATGATGAAATGAGTAATTAATTCATTACTCCGATGTGCAATCATCTGATCTCCTTGACTCTGCTTTTGTCTTTCGATAAAGACCAAAGTAAATCACCTGCCGACAATGAATACTGTTACAATATCTAAAATTGCGCAAAACATGGATCGATGAAATTTTTATTAGCTGATAAAATTTGAAAATGATATAATTTGAAAAAGACATGAAAAAAAAGGATTCGGAAAATCGGTAAATATTCTCAATATTGAAGGTAACCTCAAATAAAATGCAACATTACCAAAACTCCCAACAGAAATTGAACGGGTTAACCGATTTTTTTCTATATTTTTTAATCGTCTCGTAATTATGTAATGAACCTAATGCAGCACATTAAAATTCAATTTCTGAACATTCTAATAATTACCAATTTCGTTCAAGCGGCTCGAATCATGTCACACTGTAACAAAAAGAAGGTCGGATGAGTAACGAGCGACCCCCTGGGTTCCAATATCCTCGAAAAATTTCACGCTATAATGTCGTGCTGTGCTGTACGAATTCAGAGAGCGCCCGTTTTCGGTTCACTGTGGGTATTTTCCCGGTGGCGGATTGCTTGTTTACAGGCGCATAAATGAAGCAGATTTTCGATTAATTAGAAAAAAACAAAAACAAGACTATTTTTAATAAGAAAGAGACAGACTTGTTGGGCATTATGCCCTTGAGATTATGTGGTTTAAATATTACATCGAACAATTCATCCGTGTAGGATGAAACATGTCAAAACGAATACATGGGCTAAAAATCAAGCCTGACGAAGCGTCTTAAGCGCGCTGAAACTTGCGAGCGAAGCGAACCACGCGCCGCACGCGTTCGATGAAAATGTGCCCGCACACCGGGAAGACTATGTTTAGAAAAACAAGTCAGTTAAACAAATGTTTTGCTCCTGTACCTACAATCTGACAGCATTAGACTTATCTAATTTATGGCACAAAGATTTTTTACTCATGAATTGTAAATGATATTCAAGAAATCATTACGTGTGAACGTGGTAGGTACACGTGATGTTACACATGTATACATGGACTCAAAGGACACTACTCATAACTGCTAGATCAAAAACTTTATTCCTTCCAGTTTCAACTACCTCAAGGGTTAGACTTTATTTCCACACGCAAAGATTCTCAGGCTAAATAAAAAGTTAGCATCAATACGAGTTTAGAGTTTTCAGATACCCTGTGAACGCCTTTCCCCTATCGAATGAGTTATATAAAAGTGGATAGCAAAAATAGGGCGAATTTATTTAATCTGAAAGATATATGTAGTAAACAATAATGTAATGAACAATTATAGATTGCTGGAATAAAAAAGAGAGTATTTAAAAAAATAGGTGGAGGATTGTATTCACAAAAACACAGAAACAGATAGACATGAATAGACAAAGTATAAATGTTCTGGGAAGACATAGAACTAAACAAGAATTTAAAAAAATAGGATTCAGAAAGATAGGTAGAGAATTATAGTTTCAAAAAGAAATGCATAAATATTGCCGAAGGGTATGTCGTGGTCTGTAAAAAAGAAAGAGATTGTGAAGTATAGGCGATAAGTATTGACAAAGCGATAGAAAAAGATAGACATAAATAGGTGAAAAATAAGTTGGCTTGCACAAGAGTGACGAAAAAGGAGACAAACATTTACTTGCATGACATAAAAAAGGGAGAAGGGGAAATACAGGCGAGCTAAATTTATTCTAAAAGATATAGAAAAAGATTTGAAATGGTGAACAATGATAAACTGGGATAGAATAGAGAAGAGTCAGAAAGATAGGTGGGCGACTTTATATTTTACATATATTTATATCTTTTGCAGGGAAATATAGATATTAGACGAGAAGAGACATTTTATACACAGTCTGGGTTAAATAAAGATTAGGCAAGATAGGAAAGAATGTTACATTGAGACAGGCAGAAGAATATTAACATACAGTACCGGTCAGAATTGTGCGTCCACTTGAATAAAAAAAAAAAATTGATTAGCATTTCGAACTCGAAAGTTCATTGCCTCACTACCCGATTCGGGTAGTGTTTCTAGGTGGATAAATACTACCAGTGTGGGTCCACCACACCCACGACGGGTCAACAACACGCAGTATTCCCCGAACGGTCACCCATCCAAGTACTAACCGCGCCCAACACTGCTTTACTTCAGTGATCTAACGGGAACTGGTGTTTTCAGCGTGGTATCGCCGTCCACTTACGAAAATTAAATTAAAAACAGGCTTGTCTTAGAAACAGACTAAATCTGCAAAAAATTACGAAGAGAAAATTAAAAAAAAAAACGGAAAACTTATTAAATTTCGCGTCCATTGACCCCTACCTAAAGTATTTTCGGGAAATACGGGCCGAGATACCATGTGACAAAGTCCGACCTATTTTTTGTTTTTGGCCGTACTAGAAGTTTCTAGGACGTGAGATTCGCACCTTATGTTATTTTTAAAAACTGGCCTAAAAGGCTAGTTTTTTTAACCTGATATGATAGAGAAAATCTGCCATCAGTTTCGGATTCAGCTACCCCAAAAACATGTAGGAATCGTGGTTTAGTTCACTGCACATGACATGTTTATTTTTGTGTGTGCCTGTGTAATCAAACCTGGTATTCCAGCTGTTGAAAATACATCTTCCTTGGGGAAGTTGGGTTGAGAATTGAAATTTAAGATACTCGTATTGCTTTTTACAGGTTTTACTGTTCTAATAATAAAACCTGGTAGTCTAGGTGTTGAAAATACATCTTCCTTAGGGAAGTAGGGCTAAAAACTGAAATTTAAGATATTCTGATGGTTGTTTAAAGATATCGTCGTTCTTATAAGTAATCTCGTAATGTCATCATATGCACATAAGCCTTTATAATCTAACCTCTAAATCACAACGATGCGGCAATTATCAAAATTACAGTTACATGGCAAATGAGTTTTCATTATCAATTAAAATTAAAAGGTGATCAACTTCAACATAATTGGTCTCTAAGAAACTTTCATTTGCGTAAAAAAGTCATTCTCGACTACTTTTTAAAAATATCAAGCACAAACAAGGCTGCTGGAATGAAGCTCTAACCTCAAAATTCAATTGATTCATTTTACTCAATAAATAATAGCATTCAATGTTTTTGAAATACCAATTGATACTCCTTTTTTAATAAAATTTAAAGTGTGTGTACAGAGGGAAAAACGGATAGTTGAGGTTACCACACGAAAATTTCATTTTACGCAGAAATGATTAAATTAAGCTGTTTTTCATTTGCATACACAGTCCTATTTGAAAATTGAGCAATACTCTTAACTTTCCTGATGTATTTTTCAGATAAGATCAATATATACATTATATTCGGCTTCGGTTTAGGTTCCTTTGAAATTGAACCGAAAGAGCTATGACAAAGCCACCGGACGCGTCCTCGGATTGCAGATAGAGGGTCCCCGTACTAACGGTTTCTGCTGAATATGGTTATAATAATTAATATGCAGTTACGGAGAATTGTCCAGGGATGATTCTGAAGAAATTACCTACAAGCGGAGGCGTAACAACTGTGCCGAAAACTGAATGGCAACTGGGTGAGGTGTCTCAAATGGTGAATCTGGGATACCGGGCGACCTCTCAAAGTATACAGCCTTATCCTCGCATGCGGGGCTCTACAAGGATGGGCAAGCCCTTTTACATAGATGATCCTGGAAACAACAATAATAACACCAACCATAGTTGTAGTAAGTGCGGTTCAAAACAAATGAACGCGACAGTGGATCCGACAACAATGCCGACTACCCTAGAATTGGAAGAGCCAATCAAGACAGAGTCAATGCAACGCGCCTGCATGCTCTGTGGTGCGAGAAACACCCAGAGCTCTCGCACTTCGCATAAACGTCTGCGAACCCGTGCAGAGGACCACCGGATAAAAGGTTATGTAGGAGGAGCGCCTACTCAACTGCAGCCAGAATGAGCCGGCAACAGAGAAAGAGAAGCGACACTGAGACCAACCGCGGGCAGGCATCCAATAGAGGAAGAGCGATGTTTTGCGACCAGGAGAAACATCGACATCCAGGTTTCTCTCAAGCCCAAAGATCTGGCTGACATATATGACGAGCTTCGTGGAGATTTTTCCGAAGAGTCTGACCTCTGAACAATCAATTGTAGTGTGTATAATGCAGCGAGAACTTTGGCGGATGCAAACCGTAAAACAAAACCAACAGCTGATCATAAGACCAAAAGACGAATGCATCAACTCAGCACAAAGATAGGCTGTGAAAGACTGTACGCGTACCGCGTTCAATGTGTGATTGACTACATAACATCGGCAGAAATTTCACTGTCAGAGTCCGATAGTTCGCGCGCAAACTGCGGATTCATCATCAAACACTCAACAAGTCAAAGCTGCTGACCATCAGGCAGCATATTGTCGACAGAATACGGGTACTATATGACGAAAGGAGACGTCTGGAGCGGAGGGAGAGATGAGTCCAAGAAAATGGACAGTTTTTCTCTGATTCATCTCGACCCTTCCAAGACCTTTCAGTTATTTTGGAATAGTGATTTTGAAAATTTTCAAAAAATAGAAAAATTATGTTTCTGATATATTGAGAAATTTCATCCAAAATTTTTACTAGATATTAAATATATTTCGAAACTATGCCAAATAAATTTTTCAATAAGACCAAAATTCAGAAAGTTGGAGTACTTTTAAAAGGACCCCGCACACATCTATGGAAAATATGGTCCCGGTCAAATTGGCTGACACTGTGGTATAATGTCGATTATAATATCCTGATCAAATAAAGTCCTTAGAAACTGTGTCCAAAAAACGCCAGGTTTCGAGATAAGAGGGACAAAATGTCACTTTTCATGGACGAAAGAGGAGGTCCACGGACCCTTCAGGACATAGCATGATATGATATGTCACATGACATGGCACGACATGACACGTGACATGACATACGACATTACACACGACATGACACATGCCATGGCACAAAAGATGACACACGACATGATACACGACATGACACACGACATGATACATGACATGACACACGACATGACACATGAAATGACACATAAGATGATACACGACATGACACATGACATAACTCATAAGTTGACACACGATATGCGACACGAGAGGACACATGAGATGACACACGGCATGACACACGACATGACACATGACATGACGCATGACATGACACATGAAATGACACATAACATGACACATGACACGACACATGATATGACATGGCACTTAACACGACATGACATGAAACTTCATGTCATGTAATTTCATGTGTTATATGACATATCATGTCATGTGTCATGTCATGTGTCATGTCATGGCATGTGTCATATCATGTTATGTCGTGTCATGTGCCATGTCATGTTACACATCATGTCATGTGTGACGTGACACATGACATGACACGAAATGACACATGACGTTACATGAAATGGCATGGCATAATACATAACACATTTGTCATGTAATGTCATGTGTTATGTCATGTCCTGTTACGTGCCATATCATGTTACATATCATGTAATGTGTGACATGACACATGACTTTACATGAAATGGCATGTGTCATGTTATGTCATATGTCATATAATGTGCAATGTCAAGTGTCTTGTCATGTTATGTGTCATTTTTTTATGTTTCGTGTCATGTCATGTCATGTCATCTCATGTGACATGTCATGTCATGTGTAATGTCATGTGATGTGTCATGCCTCATGTCTCATGTCATGTGATGTGTCATGTCATGCTATGTCATGTTATCTGTCAATTCATGCCATGTCCTCGAGGGTCCGTGGAACTCCTCTGGCGTCCATGAAAAGTGACATTTGGTTCCTCCTATCTCGAAATCTGGCGTTTTTTGAATCCAATGTCTAAGGACTTTATTTGATCAGGACTTGCAACAATGCAAGTCACTATTTAGTAAATTTAAAAAAAAAATTTTATTAACATTCTTTGAAAAACATACCTATTTCTTATATGCTGTTCAGTTTTCTCTAAATCGTTTGATTTTTTAAAGAGAACCCTCTCTATAACGTAATTATAAAAAAATGGAAAAACAATCTCAGTTCCAATTCATGACTATAGTTCGTCAGGGGTTTAAATCACAGTTTCCGATTTAAGTTAAAATATTTATATTTGAAAAAATGTACTTGAAATGTACGCATTAAACGTTTGATAACGAGCGCGAAGCGCGAGAGCGTACCCGCGTGCCCTGGGCCCGCTCAAACTTAGCGCAAAGTGCCACGCGCAATAAGAATGTCCCCGCGCAGCAGGCATATTTTTCTAAATTATTTTCAACCACTACAAATTATTTCTAGATAATTTTAGCACAAACATAAGACATTCTTTGATCAATCTGAAAATCTTCAATAAAATGGTAATTCTGAAAAGTTAAAAAAAGTCAACTTTTTGGTTAAATAAAAAATTAACCTAATTTTTTATAAAAAGTTCAATAACACAAAACTTTTTGAACATTAAAAAGCTTTTATTTAGAAAACAACGTCCAAATCGGAAGAATACATTAGGTTAAAAATTCACTTATCCACAGAAAATTTTTTTGTCCCACTGTGCAATAGAACGATTTCTAAAACAAAATTCCTATATAAGAACTAGCCTAATAGACAAGGGATAGAAGCACACAGAAAAACAGGGAATTAAAAGAGAGGTGAAAAGACTGAATCAGCAAAGAGGTAGAAAGCAATAAACGTAGATAGAAAAAAGGGACAACTGAGATGAAGAAAAGGGAACTGAAAGCTAGAAGTACATTACTGATTTTGAGTTAAATGCCACTGAGAAGCTGTAGATTTTTACTATCAGAATTTAAAGAGATAGGTATGAAACTGGAATAACAAAGAGATAGAAAAGTATAGAGAGGAATAGGCAAAGTATATAGAAGTGGAGACTGAAAGCGATATTATCAGAACTATATTAGCAAACAGGTCGAAAAAGATAAAGGGGGTTGAGTGAATGATAAGATAGGGATAGAGAAGTGAGGATTAAACGAGAAAGAAGTAAAAGTATACTGTCAATTAAATAGAGATAGAAACATAATTAGCTGGATAGAAAGAATACAGAATGAAGTGAAGCTGGATAAACAATTGATAGACAAATGTTATATTTCAAGAATATAACATTTATGTTATATTTATAAATATAACATAATATATAAAATATTGTAGGGTGTTCAAAAAGCAACGTTTTTCTCCTTATGACTTTTTTCATATCGTGCGTTTTTCGGGTTGAACTGTTCATTTTCGTTTGTTTTTTGGAATTTTGAAAATACTATAACTCCGGTAATTTTTTTTAACCGAAAAAGTCAATAGGATAAATTGTTCGAGTTTTTCAGTACTATGAATAGCCGTACATAGAATTTTTGAATCTTGAAAAAAATGGTCTCGAAAATTTTCAAAATGCTCTTACTTTTTTAATTTTGATCCAAATTAGCTGGTTAACGAACTTGTTCTTTCTTTTTATGCCCTAAAAAAGTGAGCCAAAGCACAATCCAATCTGATTTATTTTTCGAAAGTTATCGTGCCTACAGACTACAGACTACAGACAGACAGATAGACGGACAGACACCTTCGTAAAAATCGTTTTTCCTGACTCAGGGGGTCTCAAAACGTGGAGATTTGATGAAAACCGACCAAGTCAAATTTTACATGAAACCAATACCTTCTCATTTTATGAGAATGTAATTAAAATAAGATCATGTAGATGAAACCATCTAGTTGGTTATCCTATATTATTGAATTAATGAATCTATTATCTTAGATTAATGCAGTTTTTGTAACATATTGATACTTTAGTACAAAATATGCCAATTTTTACTTATATATTTTGAAGGTTACAACATTTTTAAAGTGCAAGTTTAATAGGATAGAATTTTGTTGTGTGAATTAAGGGTCTATTTTCGTATTCCTCGAGGCAAGTTTTTTTTTGCTTATTCCGCACTTTTCCTTAACCGTTACTACCTTAGAATTAGTCTATAAAATCGTGGAAAAGCATAATATTGTTCAATTGAAGAGTTGCTCAAAGTACTGAAAGTAATAAAAAAAAAAAAAAAAAGAGTGAACCTACTGAAATAAGTTTTTCAGGCGATAAGAAGGTAAAGGAATAAATTACTGACGGTGTACCATTTGTCGAGAAAAAAATTTATTTATTTTAACCTAAACAATAAATATGCATTTTTCTTAGTAAAAGGCATTGAGTAGATCTTAATTAAGACTCTTAAAGAAACAAAAATTAAAACTAAGTAACAAAATAGTGAACATAAGAAGAATTTACTCTTCGAAGTGGACAGGAGCGTCCTCGATGATTGTTCCCTTTACCTATATATTCTATGGTTAGAAAATCTATTATTCTTATAGAAAGAAAATTTCCTCAAATATTTAAATAATTATGGTACAAACATTATAACACACGTGGGAAAAGTTAGAGATATTAGTACGGGTGTTAGTTGCATTTATATTGTACTATTTATCTAACAATTCACATATAAACGTAAATGCAGCTATATCCTTGTCAATAATAGTTTACAATGTTTTTATATCAATTATATTATTAAAATCAAAAGCATTAGAACATTTTTAACAATTTTATTTTCATAAGAAAATATATATGCACTATGTATGTAATCAGAATTAAGAACAGCAATACAAATGTTAAAATTATAAAAACTTTCCTTTTCATTATATTCAGTTTTTTTTCTTTTCGTTAATTGCTTTTAGTATTTTGATAGCCTCTTCAATTCAATGATATTGTGTTTTTTCAAAATCTTGTGAACTAATTTTGCCCCTGCAATATATTTTTCCGTAATTTTTACGGTGATAGAACGCTCGATCGAACATGTAACCGGTAATTTGTCAGAACCATAATATTTATTTCATTTCCCCCTTTCACTTTTCTATTTCGGTTTTTTTATTTGTAAACATCTTAGACAGCGATATGGATCAAAGTTGCATGCAATTTTTTAGATTTGCAAAATTATTGAATCTGTAGCGTGAGAGTGCACACATGTGAAGCCGTGTACAAATAAAAGTTATCAAAGTAAACATTGATTACATGGTATTTTATGGAACTTCGTTTCCAAATAAAATCATTGCATGTAAAACAATCTGACGCGCGCTCCGTGCGCGAATGAGTTTCTAGTAACACAAAATGTTGCGTAATATTTAAGACTTTGGATTCAGCCCTCTTCATCCTCGTCTAATATCCTACAATATCAAAACAACTGTCTGCAATGATATTTCTCTATATACTATTCGTACATCTGTAGTATATATTATGCCTATAACGCGCACACATAACAGTACATGATAAAGACCCAAGTTCTGAATTTTGAAGAAAATAAACGTCACTAAAATTTCTGTTGGGATCGATTCACATGGAAACAACATCCCACATATAGTTTAAGCATTATTTGAAAAATGTAGTGTCTGAAAATTCCCAAAAAATAACGCTTTTGAACAAGAAGTTAAAAAACAACAAATAAAAACAATGCCACAAATGTTTTTCCTACCTGAGGATAATAATTAACTGACTTCTTACACGTTCTTCAGCAGTCAAAAAGGAAATCAACTATGTAGCGAAATTTTTTTTTTTTTACGGTACTCAAAAAACGGTTCAAAGTATAAAAGCATGGAAAATAAGCTTGTTGTAGATCTCTTCAATGAGAACAGCTTTTATTTGAACTTTTTTCCAAAGCCTTCATATTAGAAAACAAAACCCAAATTTCGGATTTTCAGAAAAATAGACGTCTTTTTGTTAACTTTTAAACTTTTTAAAATTTCTTTCCTGATTTTGAAAACTTAGGAGACTTCATGTAATACCAAACATGTAAATTATCCGAACTTTTTAAAAAAATACACGATATCCAAACAAAATTTTCAAAAATGTTTTGGCATTCTATCTTAAAACATTTAATACATATGTTAAAAAGTACATACATACCAAGTTTCATGCCTGCTTAACAACTTGAGCCTATTTTGGATAATTTCCGTTTTACTATGTACCGACTAATAAATAAAGAAACGTTTTTTTTTCAGAAACGGTTAGGTAAATTGTGATTCATTAAATAACGACTTCGATGAGCGTTGCAATCCTATTCGATTAGATAGAGATTGTACTAGAGATTGCACAAGGTTCCATGATTTTCCTCAAGTTTGCACAAGACTGTAGAAGATTGCATGGAGATTGTACATCGGATTACATGAGTAAATAACCACTCGGTTGCATATGATTGCTTGACTTTGAACCTTCGCTCATAGACCCGTCAACATTCAGTTAAAATTGCATTAGTCTTTGCAAATCGCTTTTGTGTACCATTCAGTTGTTATTTTTAATTAATTGTAACTTAGAGCTCGATAATAAGTGTCACATAAGTATACCAAACCAAACAATATTTTTTTTTTTTAAATACGGGGGATATGGAAAAAAGTTCAAAATGAAAGCTGTTTTCATTGAAGAGATCTACAAAAAGTTTACTTTCTATGTTTTTATACTTCGAACCGTTTTTTTATTTTTGTTCGCTATACAGTTGTATTCCTTTTTGACTGCTAAAGAACGTGTCAAATGTCAGTTAATTATTATCCTCAGGTAGGAAAAACATTTGTGACATTGTTTTAATTCGTTTTTTCAACTTCTCGTTCAAAAAAATTGTTTTTTGGAAATTTTTAGAAATTATTATTTTTTTAAATAATGCTTAAACTATATGTGGCATTTTGTTTCCATGTGAATCGACCCCGAAAGAAATTTTAGTGAAGTTTATTTTCTTAAAAATTCAGAATTTGGGTCTTTATCATGTTCTGTTACGTATGCCCGATATAGACATAATATACACTACAGATGGGGCATAATTTCTGAAGTGTACCCAGCGCGAAAATGAAATTATCCGATCGAGCTAAAAATTGGGCCAATTGTAGTCCTATTAGATAGTACTCCTCACACCAAGAATTAAATACATTTTGATAATTAGGTATCAAAGTGGAGGGGGTACCATTTTTAGGTTTTTTAAGCAAAGCCTTATTTTCAAACGTTTGTAACTTTTGTTCTATGGCCTTAAACAAAATTTTACTTTCAATATTTTCGATAGATTTTTTCGCAAGCTTCCTGGTGGTCATAACGATTTTTAAAAAAAGTCCAAATTTGACCCGAATTTTTGGGAATCAAAAAGAAATTTGAATTTTTTTCAAATTTGGGGACTTTTTTCGTCAAAATAGTTTTAAAAGAAAGCTGAGATTTTTTCCAATAAGACCCCCATATTTCAGAGTGGCAAATTAACCCTCAAACGGCACACTTCAACCCAGCATACGTAAACGGCACACTAGTGCGAATTGGGATTTTGTGATTTCAGCTGAACATTTTAATATGAAAATAATTTCCAAAATCTGCGTACAAATGTATCATTTTGGGGTAAAAATTCTCGCCCAATCCGTTGGGGCAATTTAAATTTATTGAAAATTATATCAACTCATCACAACATTGTTATTAAAAAAAGGCTTTCTTGAAAAATAGACATTTTCAACAAAAAAAAACATAATTTTTCAAAATTAAAGGTATTAAAACGTAACTAAGGCGATTCTTTATTTAAATAGATGTTCTTTCATGGAAAAATATGCCAATCCGGTAAAATTAGATTAATTATTTTTCCAGATGTGTCAGATTTTCGGTATTTTCGTATGAAGTATATCACGAGTGCAGGACAGCACACATCGCTATTTTTTTAGTATTCAAGCATATTATTGCATAAATAGTGTTTTTTTGTGTCAAAGTTTGAAAGAATTCATTTTATTATAAATTTGGGAAGCTCTCCGTGTGACTGATTGGTAAAAAGATTGATCAGTGAAGTGTGTCAGGGCGGTGATGTGCGATGTGAGGGTTTGTTAGGAAAGAGTAAAAGTACATAGAATATTTAGAGAAAAGAACAAAGTTGTACTACCTATTTTTAGAAAAAATTAACATTATTATATTGTGAAACTATTACTCTTATGACAATCATCATTGCACATTATTCATTAAGACCAATGCAGTCAACGCAGACAGAAGCTCTGTGATCGACGCACATCGTCTTCAGACTCTTCTGCTAGTGCCGGCAGAACAGTCCTAGAACTTCCCAAACTGTAACGAGGTCCTTACTCCGCCATTCTTGATATAAAAAAAAATTGTTGAAAAAATATCATCATATCAATTTAAAGTCTAACAATAGCGAGTAATTGTAAACTTTGTGCTTTTCGTGCAATATTTTCACTGGTTCATGAAATGTTATTTATTATTGCTTATAATCTTTCTTTTTGTTCATAGACATATTTATGAACAAATTAACTTACATTTTTATGAAACATCTTGTTTCAGGCACAGAAACAACGTTTTACAATTTTTCATAAAACACGTCTTGGCACCTTCTAACGGCACACTAGTGCAAATTTGCACCACTTGAAACTTTTACAGTGTCTCACTCGGTTGCTCGCAGGCGGATGACTATCTGTTTACGCGTCATGTACTTGTGGGTGTATGGACATATTTAACGTAGCGGTGAGAGACCTTGAAAATAGTTTTAGAAAAAATATCAGCGCTTTGAAATTTTTGCTGGTGCGAATTCGCACTAGTGTGCCGTTTGAGGTTTAATTCGTCTTTGAGTAATAGAACGATACGTAAACAAGATGCCGTGATAGGGCGGGTAGCGCGCGATTTTCCTTAGTGCGCTCACGCTGAGGATCTTCGTGCAACGCTTTAGTGCCAGTTTTTTAAGTTGAGTAATATTATATGATAATATTATGTGTCTTTCTGTTCGATTTTTTGGCGAGTTTCAACAGTTGTTTTCTTTGCAGGCCTCTTTTGCGGTTTCTGTTTTTTGGCATTTGAGAAGATGTCGTATTTCTCAGAGGACGAAAACTTTTTGAGTTGAAGTTTTCCATCTTGAGTGGGAATGAAAGCGTGGTACTGCAGTGTGCCTGGTATCGTAAAAGCTTTGTAAAAGCTGGCTTTCAGTAATTCGGTGGCTAAGGTATGATTTTCTTTGCTGCGGAAAAAATTTTCGGTTTCCTTACAGTTACTCTTTGCTCAATGAAAGAAAGCATGGGGAGTGAGTATGTGATGTTTCGGAGAACATTGTACGCTTGAACGTGCTGCTTGTCTCTTTATATTCGCTCCTATACCATCACATCCACCCTTACTATGAGATGTACCATGGAAGTGCTATTCAGCTTGGATACCAAAATCTTCTTCATGGGCTTGGAAATTAACAAAGCTACTCTTATTTTTAAAATGTTACACTGCACCATCAGTGAAATAGTAGATTTTCTGTGGCCTGAAATTAGTTTTCAAGTAATCTACTATTATCTTTTGATACTCGTGAACAACCACCGTGTCATGAGATAAGTTATCAGATATGATTGCGATACTTACATGCTTAAGCTCTCCATATTTTTTATAACAAATCGCCACAGTGAAAATTGTAGCTTGGTCGTTATTCCAGCGGAATGATTGCGCTGCATTCTGAATTATGAAGGCGTAATTTTCAGCGAAATCGAAGCAAATCAAAAACTGCCTAGGCAATACATTTTCCTTCAGGTTTTTGAAAAGAATGATTGCTCCTTTGAAAGAAAGTGATGAGTTTTTAATTTCAACAGCCTTTCATAGAAATCATCTAGGAATTCATCAGTATCCATTACCAGAGTCTTAAAGAGTACATCTGTCGTTCTGTAACCAAATTTCAAATCTCACTTCATTATTACAATGTTCATCAAAAGCTTTTGTGATGTTATCTTTCAAGTTTGCAGTAACTGGATGGTTTTCATACTCTCCTAAATGACAGGAACTTGAAGAGTTGGGACATACAATAGCATCCAGACAGTCGTGATAATTTGTGAGCACCATGACAGTATCCTCTGTTAAATGTTGAATATTTATTTCATTCAACATCAACTTGACATTCTCATGATGCATGCAAACGCACACATTGTGAGTGCCACTGCTTTCTGCTAGAACACAATGACGAGATCTGAGTTTTGTGAATTTCGAAGTACTGATTTTCAGGCCTACGTGTTCTGACGTAAATTGAGCGTGTAACTCGTTGAGATTACACAGTAGTAAGCTTTTGTGAACATGTGAACGAGTTCCATCATCATTCTTGATCGACACAAAGTCTTTCATCCCTGGCATCATTCGATTTATGCCATAGCGTTCGTAAAAGGTTTTCACTAGAGTTTCAGTACTATCTAATAGTACTAAAATTGAGTCAATTTTTAGACCAATCAGACAACTTTCATTTTCGAGGTGGGTACACTTCAGAAATTATGACTCAGATGTACGAAAAGGATACACAATAATATCATTACAGACATCTGTTTTGATATTGTAGGAGATACGTCGAGGCTGAAGAAGGCTGAGTACAAAGTTTTAAATAATACGCAACATTCTGTGTTACTATAACCTCATTCGCAAACGGAGCGCGCATCTAATTGTTTTACATGCAATGATTTTATCTGGAAATGAAGTTCAATATCATACCATGAAATTAATGTTTACTTTAATAGCTTTTATTTGTACACGGCTTCAAATGGGTGCTCTCTCACGTTAAAGATTAAATAATTTTGCAAATCTAAGCAATTGCATCGAACTTTGAAAAAAATAATCTAATATGACGACGCGTATTAACATCTATGTTTCCAACTGCTCTGGTGTAAAATCTTTTCATTCTAAAAAATGTGCTGTCATACCCGGAATTTTAGTACACATTTTTAAAGCAATACATATTGAATCATATAACAAATTATCATTCGAATTCAGTAATAATAGCTCAGTAAATAAAAATGAAAAACGATAGGCAGAAACTGACAAAAAAGGCGATAAAAATATTCAGTACATGCACGGTAAACTACGGCGCAAAACAGATTCATACACATCTTGAATAAACGTTAACTTATAGTAAAAAGGTTTCGGAAAGATTTTAAATATGTCAGAAATATTTTTAAAAATTTGAACAGATTGCAAAGCTTTTCTTCACTTAAACTAAACTTATTTCCCAAATTTTCTAAATATTTTACAAAGATTTAACAAAGAAACATATCGTTGTCTAACATGTTTACACATCAAAAACCGAAATAAAAAAGTGAGAGGGAGAAATAGAACAAAAATTATGGTTCTGACAAATTACCGGTTATATGTTCGATAAGGTGTTCGGTCACAGTAAAAATTATGGAAAAATATATTGCAGGGGCAAAATAAGTACACAAAATCTTAGAAAAAAACACAATATCATTGAATTAAAGAGGTTATTAAAGTACTGAAAGCAATTAACAAAAAGAAAATAAACTTAATTTAATGAAAAGTTTTTATAAGTTAAAAATTTGTATTGCTTTTCTTAATTCTGATTACGTACATAGTCCACATATTTTCTTATAGAAATAAAATTGTTCAAAATATTCTAATGCTTTTGATTTTAATAATATAATTGATAAGAAAAGTTGTACTTATTATTGAAAAGGTTATAGCTGCATTTATATGTATATTAATGTGTTATAAACAGGGACCCGACCGAAACTTTCGTTCCATTTCGTTACTGCCAGCTAAACAAAATAATTTTGATCCAATCATTAATGTAATTTTAAATATTATCTATTTTGGGTAAATTTAGAGAGAGCAAATCAAAGTTTGATAAAAAATAATTTTTTTCTGTCAATAACGAAAAGGAACGAAAGTTTCGGTCAGGTCCCTGGTTATAAATAGTAAAATATATATGTAACTAACATCCTTACTAATATCTCTAATTTTTCCCGTTTGTGTTATAATATATGAATCATAATTATTTAAACATTTAAGAAAATTTTCTTTTTATAAGAATAATAGATTTTCTAACGATAGAATATATAAGTGAAGGGAACAATCATCGAGTACGCTCCTATTGTCCATTTCGAAGATTGAATTTTTCCTATGTTCAGTACTTTGTTACTTAGTTTTAATTTTTTATTGTTTAAGAGTCTTAATTAAGATATACTCGATGCCTTTTATAAAAATATTGTCTTTTATGAGAATCTATCTAACTTCAGCCATGTACCAGCAAAAAAGAAATTACCAAATACCTGCGAAATTCAAAACTAAAAAAGCATTTAACTAATTTATTGTTTTCAGATATTATTTGCAATTTATTTGCAATTTATTGTTTGTTTCATAGTAGTCATAGTCATAAGTGCGAAAGAGATGCTTATATGCGCCATCTACTAGTGTCTCACTTGCACTCACGCTTCTCTATGACTACTATGAAGTTGACCTTACGGTATATATATAATTTAAAAAAACAAGTTAAACAACCACCGCAGGTCCCACTGTGAGCAACTGCCATCTATGAAAATGGCACCGGCTCCCAGGAGAATAGCGGTAAGTTACACCTATGACCACGTTTCACGACCTTGAGACGGATGGCGACAAGGCACGACGAAATCACAACGACAGGCCGGCGAAAACCTCGTTGTGTCTTGAGAACACGACTCGACCCAAGGAAGACAGCTTTCTGCATCCATCTCGCAAGTACCTTGGCATGTTTTTTGCACGCGAGTATGGCCTTAAGGTTACGAACCAGTAATAGTTTCGCACCTCCGATAGCTCGCTTTTAAGGTCTTGAAACCTCTCCTCCATTTTCTTCTCCTTGGCCGTGATGTTATAGTTATGTTATGTTATAGTCGGGTCTTCAGCATATGCATGATCTTACGCGTGGCGATATCAAGGGCCGGAAGCTCGTTCTTCGTAATTGAACCACCGCAAACGAGTAGAGTAGAACCGGGACGGCAAGCATGTTAGTCGCAGATACATTGTTCAACGCCGAAAGATTTGAAGACCAACTCTGATGAAGAAGACGTTTGTATCTGCTTCGGAGAGACTTCTTCACTGATGTTACCGTCCTGAATGCGGCTTTGAGGCACGCCCAGGTACGTATAGGTCTCTCTAGTCTTAACATGTCTAATAACACTTATATCTACAAGCTCAGGGTTCCCGGGAACACCAGTAATCTTTCCTCGCTTCAGATTAATCTTGGCACATTTGTCCAATCTTCAGGTCATCCATATAAAATACATGAGTGACCTTATGCTCGCGATGATTACTGTCGCCGTAGAGGTACCCAGGAGAATTGCGTAGTGCCAGAGATAATGGCAGAAGTGTGATACAAAAGAGCAGAGGGCTCATGGTGTCGCCCTGCAAGACGCCCCTCTGGTAGGTGACGCTATTCGTTGTCACATAATTTTGAGATGTGATAGTAAATCTAGTTTTCCAAAGGGGCACCTCCTCAGATTTCATGAAGTCGCAAAACTCCTTGAAACGGATTATATTATTAGTATTTTCTCTTAACTTCAGTGTCTTCGGGATCTTGTATACCTATCTCCAAAAAGTCTCTACCTCGTTGGGCTTAGGTGGATTTTTGACAGAAATCGAGAGATCGCTGAAGAGGCGTGATGGGTCATCGAGAAATTGTTGAATCTCCCTGACCCATCCCTCCTTCATCTGTATTCACCTCCTTGCGTCAGATAACACCCGTATTTTGTCAACAACATGCTGCCTGATTGACAGCAGCTTTGACTTGTTCAGTTGATGCAAGCGTCTTTTGGTATTTTGATCCATCGTCAGTTTTAGCCTTCTATTTGAATCAGCCAAAGCTGTCGCCGCAACATAAACTAAACAATTGAAGGTACAGAGGTCGGACTCCTCCGAGATATCCTCACGAATGGAGGTATCCATTTCAGCCAGCTCTTGGGGCCTAGGAGGAACCTGGATGTTAATGTTCCTACTTGTCCTGAAATCGCGATCATCCCCCAGGAGGTGCCTGATTTCCGCGATTGGTCTTAATTTTGCTTCCTCCTGTTCTTCTGCGGCTTGATCATACAGCGGTTGGAAAAGCGCTCCGCATACATATCGATTTTTAGTGCGGTAGACAGCTTGATTTCGCAAAGACTGTAGCGAAATGTGCTGAATCTAAATATATTCAGCATAGGTTAAACATATCCATCTGCGTAGAAGCGACGAAGCACCGAATGCACCACATTAATTTCGCGATTGAAAGGATAGTTCCACCTCGCCATAGAGGAGGCAGGGGCGTTGTAGATGTCAAGAAACTGTGTAAGTAATAAGTTATACAGTTGCAAGACTATTTTAACAGCAAGCGAGATGCTGCGCTTTACAACACCATCTGTAAAGCGGATCTCGACTACATACCCTTGAATTTGTCTTCAGAGGAGGTCTTCAATATCAGGGCAAAAACCACAAAGAAATTAGAAACGCAGTAAAGACCAAAAGCCATCCACAACAAACACCTCAAAACGTTAGATCAACATGAAGTCGATAGAGAGACATCCATCGAGCACATTATTGACGGTTGTCGCGTAATGGCTCAGAGAGAATATACGCATAGAGCTAATAATGTGGCAATCAACCACTTGCCCGAAACCTAGGACTCTTAACATAATGGATGCCTTTCTATAGATACATTCCAGTGTTGGTTTTAGAAAACGAAGATTTCATCTTATATTGGAATGTTGCTATCCAGACGAATCATTATATCCGAGCCAATCGACCGAGATCATGATGCGAGAGAAAAAAGGTGGCAGAGTCTACATGATCGACATTGCCTGTCTACTTGACCGGAATTTGCAAGCAACCTATACAACCAAGATTTATAAGTATAGCGAGCTGAGGCATAAAATAAAGACAATATGAAGAATTGTGCTTTCGGCTGCAGGAAATGTACACGCAAGATGCACTGAACATCTTGAACATTTAGGAGTCATTAGGGTACTGTCAGCAGCTCAGAAGGCGGTTTTATGAAACACCTGTCGCACTGTAAGAAACTTCCTAGACAATTAGAAAGTAAGCGACTAAACACCTATGGAGTGGCATATTGTAGCTCTAAGAAAGCATCCAGAGGCAACTATTGTCACCTCCAACGCTCGCAACCGCTGTGTATGAACAACAGCGGTAAAAGACGAACTCCAAATTAAACCATGATCCTAATTTTGTACCTACTAGGACATCATCGCAAAATATTCCAAACATTGTATTAAATTAATTTATAAAATCTTCATCTCATCAGGCACTTGACTTAGTTTGTGACTGATAATAAAAACCCGAGTTGACCCGAGAACAAGGTTTTTAAAAAACCCTAACAATGAGAGGGCAAAGTAATAACGTTAAAAACATACATACCCCCATAGGCTAGGTTTGTTATGAAGGTAATTAAGCAAATCAGAATTAGAAATGACAAGAACCTGCGGAATTAGCTACACTGATACTTAATAAAACATCAAACGTTAAAACCGTATTTAAAACTAAACTGAATCATTCAGGCATAACCTAAAATAACTAAGCTGTGATCCTTCTGCATTATCTACAACTCAAGCTTTGGATTTTTTGGGGACAGGCTTTTTTAGGATGTATTCAACTGCTTTCGTGAGGGATACAAATTTTTTTAATAAATGTGCTCGATGGATTTTTGTACGGTCCATTACAACCTTCAAAAATGAAGGATAGAATTTTTCAAAAAAGGTTTATGGTCGGTCAAAAGGACGTGGAAACTCCTATCGACACTGTAGAGAAGACAAAATTTGTTTATTGATATTAAGAGTAAAACCATCCATTAAAACTGTAGTTTGACCAAGTTTGAGTCTGACGGATTTTTTCGGTGAATACACTTGAGAAGAAATGCCCTATATTTAAAAAATTCAATTTCTATCACAATTCATTAATATCTGCAACATACTACAACAGAAGAAGTCCAAATCTCAATATGTAAGTTGTGGTTCGGACTTCAGTTTTTCTTGCAGACCCCTATTGGACACGTAGTGCAAGACACCATGTTGGTATAGAGGGGTTCACCACTCGTTGGATGGCGTGTACACTGACTTCAATTGATTTCAGTGACTTCATGTGCATTAGAGTGACTTCACGCCAGTGACTTCAGCGAAGGTGTACACCTGACTTCACGAGTTGCTAACGCCTCGGTTGGAATTGAATTGCGTTTTCCAAAAATTGTGAATTGACATTTTCATTTTCCAATTCGTTTTTGCAGGGATTTGGGAGCTTTTTTCAAATAGACCCGACCAATGACTGTTAGTTTATTTTTCTGAAACTACTTCCACAATAGCCGTGAAATGCAAACAAGGCAAGGAAATCGAGTGAATAATATACCTCTTTATTAGCAGTTGATACTGTTCGCTTGGAGTCAAGGCTGGCATGTTATCTTCTGTTTCCATCTGTTAAAAAAAAGCAGTTTGCTTCTTTGTATTGATTACTTATGGAGTCGTGGGGCTAGAATCAGAGGGTTCCATCTCACTTTTTTGTCGGAAATTAGATAATGGTTCTAATTAAAAATTTAATAATTCATTATAATGAACCAATAGCTTTTTCAGCTTCAATCAATCCTTAATACATTCGTTATTCTTTTCAGAAACAGAATATAAAAAGTTGATTTTCAGTATATGTGGATACTCTTTATAAACGAATTATGCATTTTTAATAACCTCTCCTGTAGATTAGTCAAAGACCAAGATGGAATCCTTTAGTTCTAGGCCCAATGAGTGTCGAAAATATGCATATTGCATAATCGCAGGAACGAAACATAAATTAAAGGGTGAAAAGGTCTGAAAAATTTAATTTTTAGTTGAACTACAGACTTTCATCGGTAATTAAAAACAGTTGATTTACCTCTCGTGAGGCAAGAGCAATAGAACTCATGCCGGCCAGCACAGCCTCATTCAGACTTTGCGACGCTGGTTTTGTCGTTCCATCTGCAAAGAGAAAAATTATGTTCTTTTATTTATTTTATAACGACAAATTATTTTTAAATGCTTCATTAAATGTAGGTAAGTGGTTCCTACTAAGTGGTTCTTCGACGCGAGGAGTGTCATATATTAGGCTAGCACTTTTCGTTTGATCCTGAATCAGATGCTGTTGCTGATCAATACTTGGTTGTTGTGCATGTGTTAAATTATCCTCATTTGGTGGGCCAGCCACTTTAGAAACCATAAACCTGGAAATTTTCCTGACCGGCTGATTTGAAGTTTGAAGCTAAAATTTGAAATTGGTACATTTTATTTTACATTGGATAAACTTTGATTTTTTACCAAAGTACAATATGTTCTGTGATAGCGAGAAACCTTGTCAGTCAAAAAATAGTATGATTAAAGAAAAAAAGATTGTTTAATGAGAAAAAAAAATCTCTTCATGTATTATAACAATGAAGAGATTGCATGCAACTATATAAAAACAGGAGGAATCATATATTTCGTAAGTTATACATGTAGTTTACGAGTATAAATTGAACATTTATCTTTGAAGAATTCAGCAGTTATTAAGGTTGGACATACATCTATATCAAAGAAAAAGCGTTTAAGCAAATGTACTTACAGGTTGTAAAGAAGCATACATTGTTTGCTCCTGTTCAAGAGCACATTTTTGAGACATTTGTCCGATATGCAGCTCTTCAATTCCAGAGTGCAGTGTTGCTTGCGGAGAAAGTGGACCCTACAAACGCAATTTTTGATTCAATTATTATTCTGGCCCTTCAAAACTCCAAGCAGAACTCATACAAAATGTATAATATTAATCTTAAACAATGATTAAATTTTCAGCTAGAAATATATGGGTCCATCTACATCTGTGAATCAGAAGAATAGAGACAACGGAGCGTTTCTTTTTCGACCAGCAGAACGTGCTGTCAAAGCAAATTATCTGAATTTTTAACTCAATGGTATGGTACTTGTGCATGAAAATAGGCTGATGAAATTATTAATAATGGAGACGATTAAAAGGAAAGTTTTTTAGTATAAAGAATGGTCAGATTTTAGAAAAATATATGAAATTGATTTTGAAAGAAATGTTATGGATATAAATTAAACAAACTGAGTCCTGGATAAAGGAAGCTACTTGAATATACAATGTAAACAGTTGATATAGTGCAGTTGACAGTCAGGGCTAGATGTGACTTGTCGGATGTAAATGCGAAGATTTGGAAGAAGGATGAATTGTATGATATTGTATACTTTGCAATAGATTAGAAAAATAGAATACAATACACTGTCTAGCCAAATGCCCAGTGTTTAAGATTATGATCACGTGAAAGATTATGAGTTAAAGGGGGATGACTACTCTAGGCTTAATCGAATATTTAAACAGAAAATGCTGGAGAAAATTGTATACATTCATTGAAGACGCGAGAAGATATAGAAAATTCATAATTAGCCAAATGACTTTAGATAAAATTCGATATAAGGAACAAAAAAACCGCGGGCGGAGAACTGTCGACGCAGTTAAGTGACCCCCGCGAAGCAGATGAAGAAATCACATAATTGTCCAAGAATTAATTACCGGAAGTGTCCGCCATCTTGGATTTGGTGTTTTCGTCGATTTGCACGCGTATTTTGCATTTCTCGATAGAAAAGGCAAGTAACAAATTTGTAGAGAATTTGATTCTCTACCATTTTCATCTTGACGATATTGTTGTAAAAAAATGACAAAGCCACACAAAAAAATCTTTTTTCGGGCCTGGAGGTCAGACCATGTTTACTATATGTTTTTTGGGTCGCTGAATCCGAATCCAAGGTAAAAAAAACCCCAGCACGTCAGGGTTCTGACATAACCTCATAAAACCTCATAACATTTTATTTTTTCAAGTCCGGGGATCAGACCCTGCTTATTATATGTTTTTGGGGTCGCTGAATCCGAATCTGAGGTCCAAAAAACCCCAGCACGTCAGGGTTCTTACATAACCTCATGAGACCTCATACATTTTTTTTAAGCCTGGGGGTCAGACAATGTTTATTATTTGTTTTTGGGCTAGCTGAATCCGAATCTAAGGTCCAAAAAACCCCAGCAAGTCAGGGTTTTGACACAACCTCAAAAAACCTCATAAAACTTTTTTTCTGAGTCCGCGGGTCAGACCATGTTTACTACATGTTTTTGGTGTCGCTGGATCCGAATCCGTGTGCGAATCCTCTGAACCTTAAATTTGAAAGGAAATTCCATTTAGGTCAAGAAACATCATTTTGTTACAAGAAGACATTTCTCTGAGTGGCAGTCACACGTAAGTCGGATGAATAAATTTCACGGATTCCAATCCAGCGACCCTAAAAACATATAGTAAATATGGTCTGACCCCCAGACTTGAAAAAATATTTATGAGGTCTTATGAGGTGATGTAAAAAACCTGACGTGCTGGGGTTATTTGGACCTCGGACTCGGATTCAGCGACCCCAAAAACATATAATAAACATGGTCTTACCCCCGGACTTTGAAAAATAAAATTTTATCAGGTTTTATGAGGTCATGTCAGAACCCTGACGTGCTGGGATTTTTTAGACCTCGGATTCGGAGTCACCGACCCAAAAAACATATAGTCAATATGGTCTGACCTCCAGGCCCGAAAAACAATTTTTTTTGTGTGGCTGTGTTATTTGTCGCTACCAATAAGCAAAAAGTATGGGAAATTAGGAACGTGGCGCAGTTTTCCCACTTTTTGACTATTTTTATTGAAATTAAGTGGCACATTCAAATGGCAAAGTTGTAGGGGACTCAATTTCAAACAAATTTTTTCGAACAAGTTTTTCGTGCGACGTGTAGATCGTGTAGACGTGTCGAGAACGCTCTCAACACAGCGGTGTGGGGGAACTCACGCTGTTGGGCACAATATATGTTTTACCGGCAAAGCCTGAAGTGGTGGAAGACCTAAGTTTGGCTAGGCAATGCGCGTATTGCGGATGCGTTTTAGGCGAAGTCCGAAATACTCTGTGATTTCGGGCTTTGCCTGGAATGAATGCAGCTGGACAATTCAAAACGTATGTTTTGTTAACTAACTTTGCTAACTTTGCCTATGACACATTTGGCACACCTAAGATTGCTTGAATTAATTCCAGGCGAAGCCCGAAATCACAGAGTATTTCGGACTTTGCCTAAAACGCATCCGCAATACGTGGTACTTAATTCTTGGACAATTATGTGACTTCTTCATCTACTCCGCGGGGAAACTTACTGCGTCGAAAGTTCTCCGCTCGCGGTTTTTTAAGTGACGAAAGTCTAAAATGATTAGACTACTGCGTTAAGAAGAGAATATTGAAACAAAATAAAGGGGACCTATTTCCCGGTAATCAGCTATATATTCTAAGCTGTATGATGTTATGTAAAGACAAATGTATCACATAAATTTGAAGGGAAAATAAACATCCTTATGAACCCATCCATCCATCCATGAATTAAACTTTAATTTAATTTATTATACGTATATGGCCTACCATTGGATAACTGTGTGGAGCATCTGGATGACACAGAGGCGGAGTGCCAATACTTATTGATTCAGATGGTTGACTAGTTAGTTGAACTAATTTATGTTGCAAATCTGCAATTGTTTGTGGTCCTCCAGAACTTAAATCTGACAGTTTATCTAAAGAGTTTTGCTGACTAAGTTTTCGATGTTGCTGTTGATGGACAATTGGTTGCTGTAGTAATAGGCTAGGATCAACTAGACCTATTAAGGTTTGTTCCGGCGTATTGTCGACACTGGACCCTTCATTTTCTGAGGAGACGAGTTGATACTCAGAACTGGTACGCCTAAAAAGTAAGAAGTAAATTTCATCACAATACTATTATTGCAACACCCACCTCAAAAATTGTTCTTCACGAAAAATTTGTTTCAAACATTTTTTTTCACCAAATTTTTTTTCAAGAAATTTTCTGCTTTCTATGCAATATAAAATTAGTATTTTTCGTTATCTCCTCCTAACAAAGTTTTTCAATCAGGCGTTACAAAAAATAGCGTGTGATACACGTGCGCATAGGTGATAGGTAACTCGTGTGATTGCATCATTCGCCTGCGGCACGAAGCTCTCGTCTACGTTTTCGCACTCGCTTCGCTCGTGCGCTCACCACCAACTGATACTTCGAGCCTCCGGCTTATGCTGCAAAATTCACACATGCACACAATCACCTATTTTGCGCACTTTTATCACAAATAACTATTATATAAGTATCACAAGAACCTTACTTTGAAAATTAAATAGTGATTGTCGGGAACACATAAGAATTTTTAAATTAAAGTAATTTAGTATTTAAAATATACTTAAAAGCTTAATTATTAAAGGACAAAGCAGGAACATTATATTATTAGAGAATCTAAAATTTTAAAAATGTACCTGCTTGGATTGCTACAGTCTGCACTGCCTTCAATCTCGTTTGTCCTTGAATTCTTTTCATCCTGAATTTTTAGATGTGTTTGATGTTGATCCTCGATATTTTCCAGTTGTTGAAATTGTGACGGAAGTTGAATAGGTGTAATTTGTTGTATCAAAGTCTGGTTTTGTACTAAATGAACCTTTTCCATTGACTGTGATTGTATTATGTTTTGATTTAGTGAAGTTCCATATGCAGACCCTGATCGTTGATTTGGAACAGAAGCTTCAGGCAAGAGTCCCAGAGATTGATTTTGCAGATTTAACTGATTCTGTGTAATATTAGAATTCACTATTTCAGTTACTTGCTGCTGACACATCGATTGTTGTACATGGACTTGATTATTAATTTGTGACTGTTGTGGATTATGAATATTAGTCTGAAAACTTAGTGTACTTTGTATACATTTTTGAACATTTGATTGCACCTGTGTCATAACTTGTATATTTTGCTGCGATCCTTCAGGTTGAATGGGTTGAAAATATTGTTCTGAATGAGCAGGAAATTTGTAGTCAGTGAGGGTCGTCGCTGTATTTGAGTTCGAGGTTTGCTCATGACTACTTAAGCAATGTGGCGTGCCTGACTTAGATTTCGGGTTGGAGAGAATATTTGCCAAATTTTGTGCCAGGTCCGGGAGAGTAGATGATACCTCTTTAGCTTTTATCTTAGAATTTATTTCGTTTGGTAATACAGACTGAACCGGAAACGGAAGAGTTGAACTTCCTGAAATAGCTGGTGTGATTTGATGAACAGCAGTCGATGGTTGGACAACATCTACAACGTTTACATGAGGTGAAAGCGAGCTATTAGACATATCTTGATGCATGAATGGAGTATGCTGAACAGTTTGCAACGATAGCTTCGGCAAAATAGAAGAAGCTTTTTTATCTTCAATAATGCCTGACAATTCAGGTAGTTGAGAATCACTAGACATATTAGAAGCAGCAGAAATATTTGAAATTCTTCTATTCTGTTCATCACTGATAAGTTGCAATTGCGGTTGTTGAAGCACGAGTAAATTATTATGTACGTGACATGATTGATGCATATCTTGCTGTTGCTGTTGCTGCAGTACGGTGTATTGTTGCACAGAATATTGATTGTGAATTCTTTGAGGTATAACAACATTCTGTTGTGCTTGTTGAAGTATTATGTCCGATGAATCAGTGGAGTGAACACGAATTGTATTTTGTTGTCCTAGTAGATCTAAGTCACTAACAACTGTCGGTGTAATTGCGTTAATATTGTCCATCGATTGTTGACTGAAATTGTGGAGAGTAATTTCAGAATCTTGTATCTGCGTATGTTCACCCACACTATTTAACTGCTCGACTGCGGGCCTTGAAACTTCTGCATTATCAGTTTTGTTTAAAATAACTTCAGGAATGGCATCTGTTAGATCTGAATCGTCTGACTGATTTATCTTTTCTATACTTTCTTCTTGGCTCGTCGATTCTTCTTGATCTGTGATGACATTTTGTTCAAAGACGGGACTAACTAAAAAGCGAGAAATCTTTCGAACTGGCATAACCTTTGCTTTGTTCTGTTCTAGTTCAGAACTACTAGAAATATTAATTTCTTTATGCAAGATTTCTTCTTGGAAATCGGAATAGTGTTCGATTTCGTCATGCTGTTCATTGACTTCAAATGATCTATTATTAGTTTCATCACGTAAGTTAACGCGTGTATCAATAGATACTATTTCAGAAGTAACGGCAAAAGGCCTTGTCTCGTTTTGAGATGAGTTCACTTCTACTATAGTGTCTGCTGATAAAATAGAATGTAAATTCTCTTGACTAATGCACAAATCATTAGGTACATTAGAAGGAGTGAGTACATCGGTGTGTTGAGTGCAATTGGACGAGCGTCTAGAACCATCAGCTGAGTTACTTGTAACAGCCTGGCCCTCAACTGTTTGATTATGTTCTGGTTTATCCAACGCAGCAATTGTGATTTGAGATATAATTTGATCGATTGGAAGTAATTTCGTAGGTGTAGACGTATTAAAAGTCTCATCCCTCTAAAATAATATAAATGCTGAATTATCATAACTACTAAAAAGTAGAGAAGGCTATGAATAACAGCGAAATATTAATTAAAAGAATAAAGAAAATTGATTAACTCACCGAACGGTGCCTACGATGAACTTTGTACGACGATCGATGACTGTTTTGACGAGTTAGCGAGCCATGTCTCACCTGCTGCGTCCAAAATCAAATATGGCAATTATATTAAATTCCCCTCTGAACTATCGCGTGTCATATATTTTTTTCTATTTTTCTTCATTAGCTGAATTTTTTTGATGCAATGTCTTCAAAACATCGACAAATAATAATCATTTTTTTGCGGTCAACCAAGGGAATTTAAGGAGGAACATACGACGAGTAAAATCCAATAATTTTTCATACCTTGAAATATGTTAAACTTGTATTAATTCCGCGTTATTTTGCAAAATATAAGAATATTTTTTCACCTTCTGTAAAAAATATGATCTTTTAAATGAGTATTTTGTCTTATGGACCAAACCTAACAGAATCACATAAATAAGAGATTACTATTTAAAACTCAAATATATTTAAACAGAAAAATTATGAGTGCTGAGGGATCTTTTTAAAAATCATAAAAATGATTAAAAATGGAAACTCACCAACGATTAGTAACTAATAAATTAATTTTGAAGTAGCGTTATAAAAGGACGTGAATTTGATGGGCCTTGAAATTCTTCAGAATAATAAAATTAAATAAAATAATATTTACACAGTAAAAAAGAATAAGTATTCTTCAAGTACTTAAGTACTTATTTCAAGTTCTTAAAACTTATACACCTTAAATTCAAAAATTAAATTGAATTAAGCAAAAAGCTGCCTAAATTCAAGAACACCAATATCGGAATTTTAGAATTCATTCATACGTTTTCTTAGATTTAGATAAACTTCACTTGAAACCAGATAAATTTTTGCTTCATTAAGTTCATCACTGAATTTCAATTCATTTCATAATTAAAGGATGTACAATTTTCAAATGTCCATTTTTACTATGTAATATAAATAAGATTGAAGATAAAAGAAAAAGTGGGAGAGTGTCATTTCATTTGACAGATTCCTATTCATCAGTGTAACGATTTTAGAAAATGTAATTTTATATCTTGTTATAAAATTGTAGAGCAAAACTGAATTAATAAAACTATAACATATAAAAAACTTAGGCCAGCCGGTGGCTTGAGAATGATTCGAAAGTACTAAAATAAATGGTAGAGGAAAACTAATTTATAAACGGGAAAGCAGAGTGATTTTCAAATTGAAGAGATAGGTTTCTTCCTAATATTATTTACAGTGGAGTTGGCGTCTGATGCCAGGCTTGATGCTCAAAGGTAATACGCATATGTTGCCTAAAAAACCAGACGCTCCAAATCCATCTGGGATTCGGCCGACAGCCTATCTTCTAAAAATGTACAAATGCCTTGCAGCTATCGTTGCAGATAAGGTATATTTTCACCGCTACGAGAATGTCATTCTTACAGAAGAACAAAAAGGATGTTGTCACCATGAGCGCTGTTGCAATGACGCAAGCTCGTAAACATCAAAGAAACATACAAATGGCATACATTGACTAAAAGCAAGCGTTTCCTTCCGTACCACATGACTATCTGCTTGAAGTCTTAAAAACGTAAAAAAATCTGCCACACGCATCATCGACTTTCTAGGTCATGCGATGATTTTTTGGTGTACAAGAATCAAGTACTTCAATCATGACCAACCAAGCATACCTAGATCAATACGCATTACAGCGGTTGTCTTTCAAGGAGACGTCTTCAGTGTATTATGGTTATGTTTAGCGTTGAACCCATTAAGCAGAACACTAACTAGCATGTGTCATGAGTTCAAAATACGTGATAATGAGGATGGCCATCAACTGAGCCATCTTCTGTACATTGATGATGTGAAGCTATACGCTGGTTCCAACCACAAACTTCTGCAAGTGATCGACGTCACAAAGCAGTTTTCCAATGATATCCACATGCAGTTCGGACTAGATAAATGCAGAACAATGCATTTGACAAGATAATTACGGACCGCAGAGCTAGAGAACGAGTTTGAGAATGACAGCGCGGCAAATAACGGTAGTTTATCCGATTGTAGTAGCCATATTTTTTTAAAATCAAATTTAAACAATATTTAGAGTCCTCTCAACACGGCAAACAAGATCAGGGCCGAATGCACCACAATAATTCCGTGATTGAGAGGGTAGTTCTACTATAACGTAGGGAATGGGAAGGGGGGGGGGGGGAGTTTTAGATGTCAAGAAACTATGTAAGACACAAGTTATACAGTTGCGAGACTATTTTAATAGCAAGAGAGATGTTGCGCTTTAGAACACCATCTGTACAGCGCATCTTGATTACATGCCCTTGAATTTGTCTTCAGGGGAGGCCATGAATATCAGGGCAGAAACCACAGAGGAGTTGGAAACGCAATGGAGTAAAAAGCCATCCATGGCGAATACCCCAAACTAGAATTTATCGTAAACACGTGTTACATCAAGACGTGGTTGACTGGTGCTGATTATGCGAAGATACAAACGAATCCATTGAGAACATTATTGATGGTTGTCGCGTAATGGCCCTAAGAGAATATGTGCACAGACATAATGATGTGGCGGGCATTACACATCAATACCTTTCCCTAAATCTAGGACTCTTCATAGAATGAATGCCTTTCTATAAATACATTCCAGTGCCCATTTTAGAAAACGAAGAGTACATCTTATATTAGGATGTTATTATCCAGATGGATCATTATATCCTAGCCAATCGACCCGACTTCGTGATGCATAAGAAGGGTGGAAGGTCTACATCATCGACATTGGTTGTCCACTTAAACGGAATTTGCAGGCCACCTATACCACCCAGATTCATAAGTATAGCGCGCTAAGGCATGGAATAAAGACAATATGGAGGAACGTAAAACGTGTATCTATTCATCCTATTATTATTTCGGCTACAGGCAATTTGCACTGAATATCTTGAACATTTAGGAGTCAGTAGGACAATGGCAACAGCTCAGAAGACGGTTTTATTAAACATCAGTAAGAAGCTTCCTAGACCATCAGGAAGCAAGCGACTAAAAACCTATGGAGTGGCAGATGGGAGCTCCAAGAAAGCATCCATAGGCGACTATTGTCACCTTCAACCTTCGCGGCCACTGTGTAAGGATAACAGCGGTAAAAGACGAATTCTAAACTACACTATGCCCCTAATTTCGTACCTATTACAACATCACCGCAAAAAATTTCAAACATTGCATCGTATTAAATTAATTTATAACATCCTCATTTCATCAGGCACTTGGCTTAGTCCGTGGATGATAGTCAAAAACCTGGTTCACCCGAGAATTTTTTTTTTAATATTAGAAAATGTAGTAGATCCTCGGTGGCTCAGGCGCTTAGACGCTCGGACTTCGCGTTAGAGGTCTAAGGTTTGCTCCCTGAACCGGTACCTCTGTATATTTTCCTATATATTTTTTCCGAGGTTCTGGTGGTTCGGATCACATCTTAAGCTGTAGGTTCCCCATCATGCACTTGACTTGATTACAAAAGTGCGTCGGTGACTGATGACATATACCGGGACAGCCCGGTGCAGTATATTGAAAAATCCAACTTTAACAAAAAGGCCTTCGACGCATTAGGCTATAACCATCTTAAGTCTAAGATAAAAATGAGCTTCCTCATTTATTTTATTTTATAATAGAAAATGCATGTTATTTATATTCTATTTTTATATAATTTGGCTTCACTATAACATTATATTTGGATATTTTATGTTTATTATACTACTTTTATATATTACATTTTTATCTCATATGAAAATCTTGAAGTAACTTTTAACAAGGAATTCAATGGTGACCTTTATTTTGATCTTGATCATGACCTTCACGGCAATTTCAAGGACTAATTAATTTTTTTAAATGAGAACCTTTATTTTTGACCCCGGGGACTTAGAGAGCGGAAAATTTTTCGTCCAGATATGACCGTGACCAATGGAAAATTTGACCTCGCAAGATCATGGCAAGGTCAAACAACGTAGAGCAGGATGCCTCGACTGGCATGCATTTTTTAAGAAAATATTCTGGTGAAGGTCATAGTCAAAGTCAAGGTCACCAATCGTTCGGGGGCCGAAAATGCTACACAACACTACAAGAAATTTTCTTCAAAAATACATGCCAGTCGAGGCATCTTTCTGACGTTGTTAGACCTTGCCATGACCTTCCCAGGTCAAACTTTCGAATGGTCAATGTCAAATCTGGACGTAAAATTTTCCGCTCCCTCACTGCCTGGGGTTAAAAATAGGGGTTCCCATTTTAAAAATAAATTTGACCTTGAAATGACCATAAAGGTCGTGGTCAAGATCAAAATAAACGTCACCATTGAATTCCCCGTTGAAAGTTACTTCAAGAATGACCTTGACCTCCCTGAAAAATATCTTATCTGAGAAAATATTCAGCCCTCCCGGGACTTTTGGGAAACCCGGTATATGAGATGCGGCGACAAATTATTGGATAAACAAAATTAAATTCCAATTTAACATTGAAATTATTTTGGAATAAAAGTTTATAAGAAACTTAACTACAAGAAGATTTTTTTCTGTGTATGACCCTATTAATTGTGTTGGACGTTTCATATATTAATATTTTGTATCGGTTCAAGAATTGTCGAGGATGGCAGCTGTTAGATGGCAGCTGTTATTCTTGAGAATGGCAGCATACAATCTCACATTGAAGACAGTCGCGAAAGGAAGTATAAGAAGCATGTACATAAATAAAGTATGAATACCATAATATCCACAAGGCTTGCAATATTTCATACATAAGGAAAGGAAACGTCGAAGCAGAAAGAAAAATATCCACAGGATCTGTTTCAAAAGAAAGGTGAATTAGCTCAGAAGAACGTAAGTTTGACTTATCACAATTTTGTTTCATCTGCAGAACTAATGACAGTCACGATTTTGCACGAAATGCAATTAGTTTGGTGAAAAATGCATAAATTAGAGCTAATGTGTTATAGGAACTTTCATAACGACCCTAAAATCATTTTAATAATGCGTTGTATTGTCGACGACCACTAGGTGATATTATGAGTGCAGCATTGTTCTATGCCGTTAACTATATACTCGATAATGGAGATAAACGTTAATTTTTTAAAAAGAAATTCTTCTATATCAAAAAAGATATAGTAATTTTTTCCGTGATGCGCAGCAGCAAATTCTTAACAATCTTTGGTATGAAAAGCGAGCCAAGAAAAGAGAAGAAGAAGAACGTGCTAGAATTGTTCAAATGGCTGCCAATATTATTTTACAGGTTATTCGAACCCAATGTTATGATACCAAGAATTATAAAGCCCCCAAGTAGTTTTTTGGACGATATAATATTAGATATTCCACCATCTCTGAAACGTTTCTTTACATATCTTGGTAAAATAACATAAGAAACACGAAAAGAATGAAGAGTATAATATCAATTTGTTTGATAGGGTCGTTACTTTCTTTTATACACCGGGTGTCCACGCCAGGGCTTACCAAAAAGTATGCAACCCGCTGTACACGGCCATAAGAATAGCATTGGCGTGTAAGACGGGTTGCATAATTTTCGGTAAGCCCTGGCGTGGACACCCTGTACATTAATTTCGTCAGTAAGACCGTGGACCTTATCGGCACTTTTTTTATTTGTCAACTTATTTTCACACGAATAGCCACATCAAGTTGAAAATTTAGGAGAATAAATAAGAAGCACTAAGAAAGGTAGCTCTGGTCCTGAATTGTAATAATCATGAAAAAAGCAAACAAAAAATTTTTTACACAAAAAAAAACTTTTTTCATGATTATTAAAATTTAGGACCGACCCACCTTTCTTACTGCTTCTTATTTATTATCCCAAATTCTCAACTCGGTGTGGCTATTCGTGTGAAAATAAGTTGATAAATAAAAAAAAGTGTGGTAAGGTAGTAATCCGGTCACGTGACCCACTCGTCACATGGCCTTAAGAGTCCTATTGCAAACGACATTCAGATTACGTCTCCAGATTTATTGTGGTTCTATGGTAAGCACAGTGAACCGTTGAAGTGTCCAGGCTGGGGTGGATTGATGAAGAGTTATCACGAATCAGAAGATTTTTGTACATCTAAAGTAATACCTCTACCATTAGTCAATAATCCACCCAGAAATTATTTTACAACATTTAAACAAAACATTTTACAACAAAAATGTAAAGCTGTTCTTCAAAAATATTGTTTTGTGACATTCAACCAAATCTTGTACTGGAAAGTTTGAGAACTTGTAGGAAGCTTTTTCTGAGATTTGTGCTGAAACGTCGGCTGAGAAAGCTTCAATGGGGCATGATTTTTCTAGAGCGGTCAGACGACATAGTATCATTCAACTAGCTCTAGCTGACCTTATAATTGAATCTTTAGATCTGAATGAAATAAAAGTGCAGCTATTAGACACTATTTTAAGTAAAGTCAGAGAAAAAGATTTTGAAAAATTACTTGACAATGATTCATTCTTGGAAATTCAAAACAAATTTGTCACTCGCTTCAAAATTTTGAAAGACAATGGTGCAGAGCTCAGCTCTGGCTTCAGTATTTCGCAACGGTCCTCATCAGTATTGAGTAAGTTATTTCTTTTTGAGTAACTAGTTACAGTTACGTTACTTAGCAAAAAAGGTAACTAGTTACAGTTACTAGATAAAGTAACTTCAAGTTACCTGAAAAGATACTTTTTTTCAACCCCGTAATTTTTTAATTTAATAGTCAAGATAACTAAGATGACAATTCATAAAAAATTAATTTGAAAAGAATAAGGCATTAATTAAAGTAAAGAAAACAATGAAAAATATATTTTGGCAAGTATATATTTTCATCAGCCATTATATTATTTTTTCAAACTGAACTTTAAGTTAAACTCGCGACTCACGTACTCAATTCTAGCCATTCAGATTATTTACACGAAATGTATCCAAGCCTGCTTGGTTGGGGCCATGAACAACATGAACACCGAAACTCGCAAGGCAGCGCAAGGCGATATTCTGTTTCTGTTGTTCTTCGCCTGCGCGCACCCTTTTGGAATTTCTTTTTATCCCAAGACCCATAAACATCTCTTAATAGGAGATATATATAAAACACAAAGTAACTTTAAAGTAATTGAAATTAAAGTTACAATTCAGTGCAAAAATCGTAACCAAGTTACGTCAGGAGTTACTTTTCAAAATAGTAACTAAGTTACCCTAAAAGTTACAAATAACCTCATTTTTGAGTAACTTAGTTACTTGTGACAAGTTACTAACAAACAGTGGTCCTCATCGGAAAAAATGTATTGCAACTGCACGCTTTGACAATTGAAAGCTGCACCTGCAATGCATGTAATCGATGATCCCATATTTTTATGCAAACGGTCATCATTTGTATGCAAAGTCAGCCCAGCTGTATTTAACAGATATGCTGGAGTTGAAATCGAAAATGGACAGCGTTGAGTACGACCAGTTTTGTAAATCGGTATTTTTCACGATCCGGCGAACTCATGAGTTTTGATCGGGTGTTTGGTCAGAAATGAGAACCAAACAACTTTTAATAAGAGCAATGACAAGCTAGTGTTGTATCTGAATGGATACCATCGACAATTATTCTAACTGAAGTATGCAATGAAATGAACATTTTTTGCAACATTTCCTATGCGACCTCTGAGCAGCATGTTGATGGGAGAGTTTCGCGAATTTATAGAGGTGCTGCCGGTTTGAATAAACTACTGGCTTCTTTTAAAGCACATGACCCCTTCCCCGAAATCGATTACATCATGTAAATACATTCACGTGTTGCAAGAGATGAAACTATCTATTGTTACAAAGCTTTATAAGTAGGTACCAATCTACCAAAAAAGAACGTCGGCGAACTATTTGGATCCGTTAAATTTCAGAGGAGATACAAAGTCTTGTTACTTAGAACAGTTAATTCCACATTTGCAAGCATTAGCAAAAATATTGTATGATACCAACGCAGACTCTACTGCCATTGCACAAAGTGCTGATGAGATAATTGAAGGAATGTAGAAAGCGCAACCTTGCAAGATTTGCGCTTTTTGCATTTCCAAAAGTCTCCTTTAAACGAACAATCCTTCAGAGTATACTATAAGCTTAAACAGTGACTCGGAAATGTAAAAAACACAACACAGTGGGGATGGAGACTGTCCGCAGGCGGCTTGGTACCAGTTGTCAGTAGACAACCTTTAATACCTGAAAACATACTAAAACTGTAACTTGCACATGCGAAACTGGCTATAAAGGAGCTACTTTCGGATGTCGAAAGCACGGTTTGCGCTGTTCTCATCTCTGTGTCGACTGCCATGGTGAGACACGCACAAACATTGACATGCCTACTAGCACAAACATCAAAGACAATGACTAAGACAAACTCGAAGAGTAAGTGTCTCAATTTCTTGAAAATGTAACTGATGAGAGTGACGACGAATTAGTGATTGCGACAAAGAGGCGTAGATTGGGTTAAATTATATAGAAACTTATTCATATTCTTGTATTTTTGGTATTAAATGAATAAGCTGTGCTCACGAAACAATTCTCTTTGTAATGTTGTCTTATATTGTACCCTACATTTTTCAAAATGTCCACAAAATGTTACGACATGAGCTTAATAAACAGAAAATTTTGTGTTCAATACAAATTCATTGTAACATTAATTAATAAACCGGTGACTTGCGTCCTATGGTCGAAACTTATCTATTAACAAAAGTTTTAGCTCCGTCGGAAAATGTTCTTTTTTCTTCGCGGAGCAAGTGCCCTGAAAAATGATTTACATTTTTTTCGAAAATCTTCGGTCAAATTGTTGACGAGATATGCAGCCGCAAATATATCAATTATTGTAGTGCAAATTCAATTGTTTATAACGCTCTCACTTGAAAACGGGTCGTTGCATAAAAAATTTGTTTGGACATAAAAGTTTTGTTTTTCCATGAACTTTCCGAAAATAATTTTAGTAAATTTTAATCTTAAAAAATAATTTAATTGTTTAAAAAATTGTTGCACCAGGATTCGAAAAAGTAACCTTGATATTCATATTCAGGGGACTTTTGCGGACTTTTTAAGCCAAAGTTACTGCGTCGAACTTTTAGTGCATACATAAGTGTTACTGGCTACTCAATTATAAGAAGAAGTTACCATGATTATATTTATTGATGGTTTCAAATTTTAAGGTAATTGCCTCCTTTCTGGACTACCTCTACTCCTCTCATGTCAGGTTACCCACTCGACTGGTGGGGTAAGAGAGAAAGAGAGGACTACTACTTGGCTAGCCCCCTCGTCGATTTTGACCACAGGACGCAAGTCAACTGCAGCCGATCATACACTACGTCCGAGCTTGGTAGTAAAGAAACCGAAATTATAAACAGTATGTGAACAACTGATTTCTTTGCCAATTTTATTACAATTAGTATCAGTATCCATGTACTCTACCTACAATTTTTGGCAGTGTATATGACAGTATAACTGTTTAGGATTAAAAATGGTCCACTTTTATGTATTTGCGACCCCATAAATAAAATTAGCCCTACCGAAAAAGCAGTACATATTTTAATAACAAATAGCTCCTCTCCTAAACTATTTACTATTTTGAGCTTAAATTTATGACATGTGTTCAGTTTAACAAAACATACATTTTCAGAGACTTTTAAAGATGTACATGCTCTTTTTGTAAAAATAAGTTGATACTGTAAAAAGGCCGTTTTTTCCGGTTTTTATTACTTTGTGAGGAAACAAATCAAACAATCTAGATGTTCGACCAACCAAATCATAGATCTTTCAACACCTTCAATTTGTAATAAAACTTTTTTTCTCGCAAATTAATAACTTTATCGCAATCTACAAAAAACATGATTTCGCCAACTTTGAAAATTTCGCAATTCCCGCAGCGCATAGATATATCTTCCGGCAAACATACTGGCCTTTATTCCAGACATCAACACTACATATGTGTACACTTTGTTTTTTTTTCTAAAATTTTGCTATGAAAAATTCTTTCATTCCCTGCACTAGTCCGGTACACCTTACACGACAAGCCCCACATTTCCACCAAATAAACGGTCAATCGGGGTCCCACCCAGGAAAAGTCTCTACAGATTCTACAGCCCAGCGGCTGCGCCCGTCTTTCAAAATATATGCGCTAGTATTCACATACAATATTTTTGTAGCACATACAGGAAAATCGCAGTAAAATCCGAGTGTAGTAGAACGGACTTGAAATCGATCTAGCGCCAGAGGGAATCATACTTGGCTATGCAATTTTCTGACAGTCACTGTTAAATGACTGGATCTTCGTCAAAACCCTATTCCTTACAAAGCCAGTCCGTGGACTACCCACACTTCAACTCTCGTCTATCCAGCGCTGAGGTTTAGGGACGAACATGCTAACTATTAGACCACAGTGCCTGTTACGTACGTTAAATGCTTTTAATTTTTTTAAAACACACATTTTGTGCCACGTTTGAATTTCTGTCGTAATAAATTGTAATGAAAGACATGCTTTTTGATTTAAATAATATGCAAAATAAGGATTCAAAAGTTAATACGGAGAAATTGGGTCAGAGATAATATTTTGAAAATTATATTATTAACGAATACAATTTTTTCAAAATTAGAATTCATACTTTGTCGAAAAATTATTCTCTTTTCAAAATAATAGCTTATGTGTAGTTTAGATTGTTACTTGGATCTTTTCAAGACGCTTTAGAGCAGGCTCTTCAACATGATCATGGTCAACAATTTGGCCAGTATAAAGTTCGCCTAAAATCTATTTTTTGTTCTATACATAATACCATTCCATCAGATTAACTTTTATTTTCCTGCCTTTGATCAAATTATCCAACAAGCATGTAACGATGAAGGCTCCATTGCGGGTTGAATAATAATGTATACCTATGCAAATATTTTTAAAAAACTCTGGTCCATAAACTACGGCAATGCACATCAGAAGACAGCCGCTAGCCGACTTAGCTAACAGTGAACGCCACGAAGACTGGGTCAACTTTAGTCTTTATACTTTTCTCTACCTATTGGCTGACTGTAACGAACCTAACCCTTCGAACAGTTGTATGATTCCTGGAAACCAAAGAAAACTAGCTGTGAATTCGATCTCGAGTGTTTCCACTTTGTTTGTATTTATAATTATATAGAGCTCATTTCACGAGCACTTTGCTTCCCGTTAGAAAATGTATTTGCTTCCTCATAGAGGAAGCATTAGTTATTTTTATCAATAATAGACAAACCAAAGTCTTCATTTTGCTCAATTTAAAAATAGAAATTTACAAAAAATGAAGAATTACAAAATAATACAAAAAATGTTTTAAATACAAAGACAAATCAGACAAATCAAATCTTGTATTCGAGATGATTATTTTTTGAGCTGGAAAAGGAAAGGAAAAGTTCTGTCGCACCCTATCCCTTTCTCAGCTTTATGATTTCTTTACCAAAATTATCAGAATTGCTCTATTTAAAAATTTATGATCAAAAAGTCTTTTCTATTCATGCGTCAACTTTGAATGACGTCGATGAACAAAGTTTTTCTGTTTAAAACTGATGATTCAGATATTATAAATGAGCATAACTTCCCTAATCTTCAATAAAGTGTATTATTATTATTATTATTATAGATCAATCGATTTGACTCGAATCAAGAAATCTTTTCCGTTCTTACATCAATTTTGAATTATGTTAGTGAAAAAAGTTTGACTATAAAAAACCGTGTTTTCAAATATTATGCATTACCATACCTTCCTTACTCTTCAATAAAATGTATCAATGTTATAGGTCAATCGATTCGTCCTGAATCAACACAACTTTTCTATTCTCCCATCAACTTTAAATTATAAAAATAAGAAAACTTTTACTATAAAAAACGAGTTTAAAAATATATAAATTACCATAACTTCCCTACTCTTCAATAAAATGTATTAACATTGTAGGTCAATCGATTCGTTTCGAACCAAGAAATCTTTCATATTCTTGCATCAACTTTGAATTATGTTAATGAAAAAAGTTTTACTATAAAAAACCGATTTTCGAAATATATAAATTACCATAGCTTCCCTACTCTTCAAAAAAATGTATTGATATTGTAGGTCAATAGACTCGTCTCAAACCAAGGAATCTTTTATATTCCTGCATCAACTTTGAATTATGCGAATGAAAAAAGTTGTACTATAAATAAACGACTTTTAAAATATTATTGAGTGCTTAAAAAAAATGCAATAAATATTTTTAGAAATCCTTCGGTCTGTTTCAAGATATTAGTGAGGAAAATAAGCTCGCCAAATTTCATCAATTTATCTTTAATTAAATTAATTTAAAAATGTTGGAAAATGTTCCCATTATAAAGCTTCCTCTATGAGGAAGCAAAAATGACATAAAAACTTTCTGACAGCCACGCACTTGTCGTGTCAAGCAACACTTCCGAAAATGGTGAGTCCTAAACTAAGGCAACATGCAACATTTTTACAGCTGATATTTCAATTCAGCCGTTTTCTCAAAAAACCCACCTAAGTAAAATTAGGGTTTGGTATAAAATTGTGAAAGAAATTTTTCAAAATGTGTTTTTACAAACCAGACTACATTTTTAAAACAACTAATATAAAAGCGAATATTTGAAATATATAAATATTTGAACAATTGAAAATGTGTATCCAGATCTTTCGAAGCAACTTTCTAATCAAAATTTCATTTTGTACGCTCTTCTGTGGTTCAAAAATGCAGCTGAAGATCATTGTTTTACTTTTACTTTAAAAAGGTCTATGCAAAAATGTGGAGAAAGTACAAAGACCGGGCGCGAGATCCGACAGACCGCGCACCCTAGACGCGCGCAAACTTGCGAGGGAAGCAAGTCGCACGCAAAGCGCGTAACGAGAATGTGCCCGCACGGCGGACACATTTTTTTTGAGTTTATATGGATTTATATATATATATAGGTGGTAACTTGACATACTTCAGACCAAA
>CAKNXH010061330.1:311140-321238 GCA_932178445.1 Andricus quercusramuli
CCGTGTTCAATGTGTGATTGACTACATAACATCTGGTAGACCGTTCACGGAAAGGGTTCGAAAGTTCGCCCAAGAACTAAGGACCTTGAATCACACACTGAACAAGTCAAAGCTGCTGACAATCAAGCAGCATATTGTTGACAAAATAAGGCTGTTATCTGACGCAAGGAGAAGGATACAGAAGAGGGAGAGATGGAACAGGGAGAATCAACAGTTTCTTGCTGACCCATCACGCCTCTTCAGTGATCCCCCTGTTTTTGTAAAAAATCCACCCAAGCCCAAGGAGGTAGAGACTTTTTGGAGAGAGGTGTACAAGATCCCGAAAACACTAGAGTTGAAAGAAGATACTGACAATATCATCCGCTTCAAGGAGTTTTGCGACAGCCTCATAAAATTTGAGGAGGAACGCCCATCAGTCACTGCCGAAGAGGTGATAAAAGCACTTAGAACTTTTCCGGTGCTGGACCAGATTGTATCAAGAACTTTTGGTGGAAGAAGTTTACTTCTATACACCAACATTTGGCCCGCATATTCACCTCATATTTAAAATCGGAGACGCCGATTCCGTAGTGGCTGCTGCTAGGACGCACTATACTCCTACCGAAAAAAGGCAACTTGTCCAAACCAGAGAATTACAGGCCAATAACTTTGTTGAACACACTGTATAAGATCTTTACAGCTGTCCTAAACAACAGGATTGTTCGACGAATTGAGCCTGTATAGCGAGAGATGTACGAACAACGTGGCTCGAAAAAAGGTGTAGCAGGCTGTCGAGAGAACCTGCTGATTGACAGGTGTGCCTGTAAAGACGCTACAGTCCATCAGCGCGTCCTGTCAATGGCCTGGATTGACTACCGGAAAGCTTATGTTTCAACCTCTCATAGACTTATCATCTATCTGTTGGAAAGCTTGAAGGTACATCCACACATAGTGAGATGCATAGAGAGATTGATGCCTCTTCGGAAAACTAGATTTACCATCTCATCTAGGAATTATCGTCTGACGACGAACAACGTCACCTTCCAGAGGGGCGTCTTTCAAGGGGATAGTATGAGCCCTTTGCTTTTTTGCATCACACTTCTGCCTCTATTTCGCACTACGAAATTCTCCTGGATAACTCTGTGGCGACACTACTCAGCGTGAGCACAAGGTCACTCATGTATTTTATATGGATGACCTGAAGATCTATGCCGCTGGTAGAAGCAAACTTCAAACTGCTATAAATATCGTCAAGAACTACACAGGAGAGATTGGGATGGACTTTGGTTTGGAACAGTGTGCCAAAATTCATTTGAAGAAAGGAAAGATTACTAGCGTTCCCAAGGATCCTGAGCTTGTAGATATAAGTGTTATTAGACACCTTAACACTGGAGAGACCTATACATACCTGGGCGTGCCTCAAAGCCGCATTCAGGAAGTAACATCAGTGAAGGAGTCTCTCCGAAGCAGATACAAGCATCTTCTTAGACAGATTTGGTCTTCCAATCTGTCGGCGTTGAACAAGGTATCTGCGACTAACATGCTTGCCGTCCCGGTTCTACTCTACTCATTTGGGGTGGTTCAATGGACGAAGAACGAGCTTATGGCCCTTGATGTCACCACGCGTAAGATCATGCATATGCATAACAGCTTGCATATCAATTCGTCAGTTCCGCGATTATACATTTCACGCCGTCAAGGCGGGCGCGGACTTCTGAATCTCCAGTGCCTTCATGACCGAATTGTTTTAAGTACAGCATACATCGTTGCGAATGGCAGAGATCCTCTCCTAAAGATGGTCAGAAACAACGAGATGATTGGCGAAGGAGCGTTCCTTTACAAAGCCGCGGAGCAAGCTGCCGAGACCCTTGGCCTGAATTTCAACATCAGAAGTGAGGAAAGTGCATTACTCCATCTAGATGCTTCACGTCTAAAAGCCGAAGTAAAGAAAGCAGAGGTTAGAAAATTTCACCAAGAGCTACTCGACAAGCATATGCACGGAAACTTTCACAGAAATGTAGAAAAACAATCCTTGTCAAAGGAGCAAACTTTTGCTTTCCTCAAATCATCAGGGCTCAATTCAGGTACAGAGGGCTTTATTTTCGCATGCCAGGACGGTGTAATCTCCACCTTAGCATACCACGCCCGCATTTTATGTCAAGAAGTTCCCAGTGATAGGTGCAGAGCGTGTCATGCATACGCTGAGTACCTAGAACACACACTATCGGGGTGTCCGACCCACGCAGGAACAACGTATATCTATAGACATAATGCGGCCCTAAGAGTACTTTATTACCACTTTTGTCGCTCTTACGGTGTTGGTCGCAACCCTGCCCTGCCGAACGCTCCAAGGGATATAGAGTCAATTGTCCGAAACGAGAAGTGCCAGATTTTCTGGAACTACGATTTTCGGGCAGCAGTCTCCGTTGCGCACTCGAGGCCTGACATTGTTCTCCAAGACTTCGAGAAACGAACGATATTCGTGATCGAATTCTCGGCTCCGTTCGAATACAACATCACTGCAAAGGAGAAAGAAAAAGAGGAGAGGTATCAAGACCTTAAAAGAGAGCTGCAACGACTGTACCCAAAATATTCGGTACGAGTAATTGTCCTTGTGATAGGTGCTCTCGGAGGTGCTAAATTATCACTGGTTCGTAACCTTAAGGCCATACCCGCGTGCCAAAAATATGCCAAGGCACTTGCGAGATGTATGCAGAAAGCTGTCATCCTTGGGTCGCTTCGTGTCCTCAAGACACACGAGGGTTTCGCCGGCCTGTCGTTGTGATTTCGTCGTGCACTGTGACCACCCATCTCACGGATGTCAGACGTGGCCATTGGTGTATTTTACCGCGGTTCTACTGGGGCTATTGACATTTTCTTTTTAGATGGCAGTTGCTTATAGTGATACCCTACGGTGGTTGTTTAACTTTTTTTTTTAATTATATATATATATATATATATATATATATATATATACATAAATTTATAAAGTTATATTACTGAGGCAAACAACATCGCTATAACACCATCATTGATCTGAGTTTATATGAGATATGGCCACAAGCTCTGAATAATTATTTATGAATATTTCGCTTTATATTACCCTTCGCATGTCAAATGTCTTCCACTACCATTACCCTTACCCCCTCCTCTACTACTACTTCAATATTATATAATAAAATAATTTTTTAAGCACATTTGAACATTTTTTATCTTTCTAAACACCTTCATACCATCCAGCACACAAAGTTTACTTTATTATTACTCTATTTCCTTCAATTACTAAATCATTCGGAACGCGGAATGCAACATACAATTAAATATTGCGTGCTCAAAACTAAAGACATTGCGTCGAGATTCAACAAACTTATTATCACAATATCGTAGATGATAAAAACGAGTAAATCAGAAAAAACCACCTAACTTTACTTAGATGGGTTTTCTAGAGAAGAACTCAATTTTAAAAAAGTATTTCTTGTTCATTCTTATTGAAGTTAGTGTAGGTTGTAACGGAAAAATTTCCTATTGGTACAATGAAAAATGTTTTTTTTTTTAATTTATCATAATTTATCATATGGCCAACGGCCATACCATGCTGAAAACACCAGTTCTCGTTAGATCACTGAAGTTAAGCAGTGTTGGGCGCGGTTAGTACTTGGATGGGTGACCGTTAGGGAATCATGCGTGCTGTTGGCTCGTCGTGGGTGTGGTGAGCCCACACTTGTAGTTATTTACTACAAGAAACTATCCACCTAGAAACACTACCCGAATCGGGTAGTGTCACGTCTATCTCGAAAGGGAAATGGCTTAATGGTATAATGGTATATCATAATTTCCAGTCCGATGGACAAATGTTTTCACTGTGCAGTTTAATACATTAATTTTTTTGGTCAAAAAAAAAAAAACGTAGTAGAGCGAAGAACGAACACATACTTTATGTAGAGTACATACTTCTAATAAAATTAATAGTTTCTGAGAAAAATGAGTTTATAGTTTTGGAGTGATTGTTTAATATATACAATTATACAAACAAAAAGTTTACTATTCTTGGCAATCAACGTCACAAGCACAGAGAACCATCTACTTTAATTCGACTTTTGAACAAACCCACCTTATTGAATATTCCATTCTGCAATTGCAGCTTTTTAGATCTTTCGATTCTGAAATCAATGGCAATGTTGTCTAATTGGTTTCCCACCCAGATTCCTAACGATTTAAATCCCAATTTTCTGGATCTGGGAGATCCATGTGCTGCTTTAGTGCTTGTCCCCAAACAATTCCTCCTAGGTAGGTGGCTCTAAAATTAGCAATTGGTTAAAAATTTTATATAAAATTACGACAAACTGCTCGAGCTTCAGGAATTTTTTTATTAAAAAGAGCCAAGAATCCGCCGATTGTCTCTTTCATGGCAGACCACGTTTCCAGGCTCTTAGTTTAGCTCGCCTACTGAAAGATGACACTGCGTCACAGCCAGACAGGGCATGGAAACATGGTAAAGCTTTAGCTTTACTTGAACCAATAGCAGAACAATTTTCATGAAGTGAATGTGAACAAAAGCCTCTACCAAAAGCAATCGACATTTCTTCAATGAGCAGGTCTTAAAAAACTACCACAGCATTGTTTAAAACATCTATATCTGTCGCACGGACCATCAACTTTTGGTGGTCAATTCTGGAAGAATGCAATGCATGTAGAAAGAGACGTGTCTCATCTTCTTCGTGATTCATTGGCGATATTCTATTTAATAGTCCGGTTAGAAGTACCTGTACTAAGCCCTTAACCCCCTTACGAGACATTGAAAGAAAATCAACGGTCTGAGTTCCCTACCCAGTTGGGGCAACTTTTTGAAAATCTTTTCATCATGTTTCTATGAGTCGTGCAGGATGCTGAACGTTTAGATTCCGAAAATTGTTCGTGATTGACTTTTATGCCGTCAAACTGGTTTACTGTACACATAACGGACAAGCGGATGAGGAGACAACGTACTCTTCATAAAAAATCCTATTTTAAAGTTAACGTAGGAGATTTGGCCCTAAGACGGCTAGTATACAATAGAAAAGAATAGTACTCTTAAGTATTAGTTAATAATAAATTGTGTTTTAGGCAATACTTTGATGTATTCTGAACATTGCAAGCATGAAAATCCCCCCCAAAAATAGTTAAATAAGTGTAGGAGAGGGGGGGGGGGGAAGTCTGGAATTTTTTTTACGCGTTCAAGTTGCTTCAGAATTACCTAACATCAACTGATAAACAACTTCGAAATGTTTACCAGCGGGTCAGAGGGGGTTTAAATTATTATTTTATTTTTATAAACAAATAAGGAGTGCAAATTACACTATTTCCAGAAGTTATGTTGATTTTTCCAAGCATGGATGATTCCTTACTATCAAGAGTTCCTCATCTGACAATAATTATTGATTGTTCATACGCAGTCGTTCAATAAATGTGATTTTATGAACAAATTTTAAGATTGATTTGTGTACAGAAACTCTGCAGAAATAACATTTATTCTTTTTTCGTTGTTCTGGTTACTGATTATTGTTGATTTACTTCAATGTCAAAATTTCAAAATGACTTAATGATCTATTGTTCATGAACTTGGCACAATAGCTCAACGTTAAGCAATTGATTTTTCGACTTATTTAATTCTTTTCTAGGTATATCGGTATTGCCGTTGTAACGCACCATCCTTCGTCATTTTGGACCTTAGTTTCATTAAAAAATGTGACGCTGCAAAAATTTTTCAATACACAAAGTCTCAATTTATTAATTTTATTATTGTAGTCAAGAATAAAGTTTTAGAATTCACATAAGGATGCCTCGCGATTTATAAGGACATTTAATTTTAAGGACTGATTCTGTTTTGTTTTCTTTGGTTTTGCATTCAATGGATTGCTGCCGGCTGCGACGGTCTACGAGGAACATCTAGAACATCAGGAACTTCAGTGATACTTCAAAAGATGCATTGTCAAACGACGTAATTAAGATGCCGAGCTCCAAAACCATTCACATTCTCTCGAAAAAAATACAGCAACCAATCAAACGCTTCGACGAGTATGTCGCACCTCAAATTAGATCTTTGTCGAGATGCCGACTGGATTTGAAGAGTCTTCTAGGTCAATCTAAAAATCCAATTTCGTCTTCTTAATCTGGAGTTGAGTTCAACAATACTCCTTTTAAGAAATTTTTATCTTCAAATCCCCAGCATGATTAGTAGGAACTCTATAGCTCAGGCGGGAACTATTACTGTTGGAGCTATTGATGCCAAACGAGATTTGTGCTCCAAGATGCCGTCAGCAGTTCTTACCGGAGAGTAAGGAGGATAATTAGTCACCGATTGAGCTACTTTTGATTGGCCTAAATACAATCCTTCGAGATTTGAATAAAATATTTTAATAGCTAGCACCCAAAGTAAATATGACACCGAGGCCCGCTACGTCTCGTGATCCGCAATCTCGCCAATCAGCATCCAAGCCACGAGGAAGGGGAAGGCAAGTGAAGGAACGAGCCGAGACCACGAAGAGAATCGTTCTCTTTTCCTTTGTTGTTCCCGAGCTGTGAAGATATTGTTCTGAGCTGTACTTGAGAGTTTCTTGGAATCTCGAGTTACTTGGAAAATTGCTGCATTAGAGGAGACACGACGCTGGTCTGCAGTGGAGAGTCGCCACATCGTTCTAATCTGGATAATCGTCATCGCAAGGGATCGAAATTTTTCCCGGTAAGGCCCTTTGTCTAAGCAGACTCAGTCGGGAGGCTTAGTCGACACGTGGCCATCTTATCTAATATTGAATTTTGTCATAATTATTTTTATTTTGGTGAGGTTATGAGTTTTGAGGAAAATTAATGGCACGTGGACGAATCTTTGTACTATGACTGGGCCTGCTTCTAGAATCAGTGTAGAATTAAGAATTTTTATGGGAAGTAATATACCTATTTTTAATCGCTTATTCGAAATGTCCCCCATGATTCGAATTATGGGACCCCAATTCATTAGACTTGAGATTATCAAATGACCGCCACACCCAATGATTATGACCTATTATATCCTAACTCGCTATTACACTCTCAGATTTTGTTCGTACCCCAAAGTTTTTGACACTATTACCTCCACAGATTTCGTTCATACCCCTAGTTTTGACAACGCCCTATGTTTGACCCTATAAAATTGCGAAACCCCAGAACTACCCGATATGCACACAGAATTGTAAAGTTCCAATGTAAAAATTTTCCCGGGAATATACCGAGAATCTCCCGGCAATTTACTCCAGGCATTCGAACGGCCAACACTCGGAATATCCAACCGATGTACCAGCTGTATAAAACACATCTACCCTGATGATGTTTGATTTTACGAGTCCTTTAGGATTCCTGCAATTGGTTCCTGTAGTACAAGACATCCAGCGCATGCACCAGGTGTACTAAATACATCTGCTCCAAATAAGTTTGTTTCTACGAGTACTTAAAGGTTCCTGGAATCGGTTCCTCGAGAAAAAGACATCCGAGCCTTGCAACAGGTATATAAAATACATATTCTGCAGGGAAATTTGTTTTTAGGAGTACCTTAACGTTCCTGCAGTCAGTTTCTCGAGGACACGATATCCAAATTATGCAACAAGTGTACAAAACACATCTTCAACGGGGAAGTTTGCTTTTATGAGCACTTCCAGGTTCCTGCAATCGGATCCTCGAGGACAAGACATCAAACCTAGAGTTCGAAAGGCGGTAACTTACGTCAGGAACGCCGAGAACGTCACCGGTTAGTTCTCGAGCGATTTTTTTTTCGGGAATTTACGAGAATTTAAATTTTTCACCAAAATAAATTAAATTCTCACACACCTGTGATTTTGACACGCCTGACTCCAGTTCTGAAGATGGAGACTAAAGTAAACAAATTTGTTTATGCGCTACGAATGAGTTTGACTCAATGTGCTTTAATCGTCTAAATAAAAATTATTTAAAAAATTGTTCCTCATCCAGATGTCGTTCTCATGTAAAGATGTATGGGGGCGGCGATTTGTCAAGCTCAGCTGAGAGGGCAGCATTGTGAGTGGTGATATACCTTGTACACAAGAAGAAGGCATTATCTACGGTTACTTCAGTTTTTTTTTATTTGGAAAGCGATTTGCTTCTTTGTTTGTACACTCAAATGCCACCTGCAGACCTGGCATTTCGAAAATAATACTTGAAGCAATCACCTTAAACCTGCGTTATGAAGGACTGATATAATTCGAATAGCAGACGTTACCGCCGTTGGAACCGTCGTCTTGTGTATCTCCACGCGCACTAGCGATTCTAGTGGCCGCAAGTGTCAGTCGCCGTCCCCATACTTATCAAGTGAAAGCAATGATATTTAATGTTATAATTTATATTTAATAATATAATTGTAAGAACATTTAGGAATTACGATCAGACTGACCAAACTTAATCTCAGTATTAATTCTCTAAGACTAATAACTTGTTCTACACTAAAGTTTATAATGTTTATAAATGTTTAAAAGAATTCACGGATCAATAAATAAAATTCTATTTTGAAAAATATAGAGTATATTGTATATAAAACTACAAACTAATTTTCATTTTTAATGTTTAGTGCTATTTAGGTTTAAGTATTTTGAATATAAACGTTATTTAAATTAAAAAACAACAAATAAAAGATAAAAATGAACGTTCTCGTAAATTCTCGATAAATTCTCCTATTCTCAGTAATATACGGTAACATTCTCCGCTACCTTCTCCAAATTTAAATTACCAAGAATTTTTGAACTCTAATCAAACCCGTGCACCAGGTGTATCAAATACATCTTCACCAAAAAAAAGATTGCTTGTACGAGTACTTTAATGTTCCTGCAGACTGTCCCTCGAAGACACGACATCCTACCTGTACACCAAGTGCATAAAATGCATATTCTCCGAGGAAGTTTCGATTCACGAGGACTTTAAGGTTCCTGTAGTCAGTTTCTCGAGGACACGACATCCAACCCGTACAACATGTTTATAAAATATATTTAACTAACCACCTAAAATATGTGTATAAATTAATGAGTATACTAATATTGTAACAGAATTGTTACTCATTGGTTGGGCTCGGTACGGCCCTGCAAGAAAGGGTTGCCGCGCCGCGCACGAGATGGCTCGTAATCCCCCGAGAGGACCAGCCTCTCTGTCCAGGGCGAAATCTCCATCGCCTTGTCATACACGCGGATGTTACCCCAAGTTACCAGCTCTCCGCCACGGGCTGGCGATCTATGATGTGTAAGTGACAATACATGCTCTTTTCGCATGCCATTATTCCGTTGCCTTGCCTTTGATCATACATTTCTTATTGCTATGATATTTTTGATATAATACTTTTGCTATATTTATGCGATGTGATGCTACTGAGATATTTTTATGATAAACGTATATGGATATGATTTATACGTACAATGATTTACATGATTGTGATTTGTATTTTATGATTTTAATACGTGATTTTCCATGATCTAGGATTTATTTTTGCCATGCTCTACAATTTGTATATGCAATGATCTATATGTGTTCCTGACTTGTATATGTTAGGCTCAAAGACCGAAAACGGCCAAAGACCGAAAAAAACGACCAAAACGCGTTCTGGCCGTCGCAGAAATGCCAGAACGCGTTGTGGCTGTTTTGAAAACGGCCAAAGACCGAAATAAACGACCAGAACTAGTTTTGGTCGTTTTCAGAACGACCAGAACGCGTTCTGGCATTCTTGAAAATGCCAGAACGCGTTCTGTCCTTTTTCAAGCGAACAAAACCCGTTCTGATTGTGAGTTTTCAAAAGGGCGGACTCGAAACTGCCCTTTAGAGTTAAATTTTGTTTTGAATCTGAAAAAAGAAAATGCCTAATTTTTGTTTTTACGTTTCTTTTAATTGAACTGATGCCGGCTTTGACTTGAAGTTTCCCATGTAAAATGCATGGGGAAAAATCACTTTTATCAGTTTTTGAAATAATTTTTTAAGGTTTGAAAAAATGTGTAGGGAAATTAAAGAGGCTTGTAGAGAATTACTCAGCGAAAAATTTCATGTACCGGATATATGGGTTTGACACCCCTGAGGGGCCATTCATTAATTACGTAAGGGCGATTCTGACCACTTTTG
>CAKNXH010061330.1:321338-342028 GCA_932178445.1 Andricus quercusramuli
CACCTAAAATTATTTATATTGGTCAAGTGGAATATTTATTAACATTGCTTAATCAAATAAATAATTTTCATTAAGGCCTATTCCGCTTTTTTTGGCGTTAAAAAATTTTTTTTATTACAAAAAAATTTTTGCCGACATGTTTTAACCTGAATTCAGGTCCTTTTCAAGGCATAGTCTGATTAAAGTAAGAAAAGAGAAACCGCTGAAGATTATGTTGAGTATTTGAGTATGCTTAACATTTTTTAAAAAATAATTTAGTTCTCTTGTAAAATTGTTAAAATTTTTAAAATGTGAAAAATTGTAAAAAACGTATCATTTACGGTATAACCTTAAAAATCCTATATGAAAAGTTCCTTGAGACTATATAATTATTAAACTACATTTTGCAAAAAAATTGCGGTTGACGCGCTTCAGTCAATTCAAAAACTAGGATTATTTAAAACTAGAATAGGCCTTAATGAAAATTATTTATCATATACCACAACAAAAAAATACATTCATTGCTTAATTAATTCTCAATTATTTAAACAAATGGAATTAAAATCGAAATAACAAAAATAAGGCATTTTCTTTTCTCGGATTTGGAACAAAATGGGGGGGATCGTCGCCCTCTAGAGAAAAAAAGTGTTTTCCAGCCACCCTAGTCCACATATTACGTTGGTTTTACGTTGGTCACTTTTTGTGGACAAAAGGCTAAATTTCATGTTTGCATTATTACCCGAAAATGTGTTGCTAATGAATCCTTGCCGCTATTATTTCAAATCAACCATTGTTAGTTACTCAAATAATATTCATGAACAAATTCAATTTTTCACTATTATTCCACAAACAGGCCCAAATTTTTAGTGGAACTAACTAAAAATGTATTGCCAATTCTTTGCTATCATATTTTTCCATAGGACAAGAACAGGTAATTATTAAACCAATTTTTATAAACAAACGTATATTTTGGCTACTGGCAAACTGATATTTTAAGTGAATATTGTTTCAATAATCAACAGTTCTTGTTTATGGAGTAAAGATTGTTTAATTTTGCCATCACAGTATCATATTCTTGAAAAAAAAAATTGTTATCAATGTAGAATGTTTTGAAATACCAAAAGGTACAAATATATTCGTAATTCATTTGAATTTATTTGGAATTCAATCTCAATTCTTATATGGGGGGAGGGTCATTTTATATTGTTACTCTAACGTTTCAAAGGGGGCGGATGTTTGTAGATAGTACAAAAATAAACAATTGCATTTTTTGATGTTAAATAATAAATCCATCAAAGTACCATCCTTTCTCAGTATTGAAAAAAAATACTTTGTTCGATCGAGATTTTAGAAGTCGGCGGATTTTTGTCCCAAAGAAGTCTTGTTTTCTACTATGCGTCTTATACAGTTCGATTACTCCAAAGAACAGTTTTGAGTCAGCCCTTTTCAAAACTACCAGTCAGAACGGTTTTTGGTCGTTTGAAAAGGGACAGAACGCGTTCTGGCATTTTCAAGAATGCCAGAACGCGTTCTGGTCGCTCTGAAAACGACCAAAACTAGTTCTGGTCGTTTATTTCGGTCTTTGGCCGTTTTCAAAACAGCCACAACGCGTTCTGGCATTTCTGCAACGGCCAGAACGCGTTTTGGCCGTATTTTTCGGTCTTTGGCCGTTTTCGGTCTTTGAGCCTAACATATATAGTTATATGTGCCATTTGAATATTTCTCGAAAAATTTCGCCATGTGCTCGCTTACGAAATTCCAGGGAAAGTGATTTAAATTACCCAAAAATATAAAACCAAAAACGGAAACGAATTAGAAAAAATTATTCTAAAAATTTTGAAAAGAGGGGTTCAATTTTCAGAAGAAATAACAATAAAATAAGGCATAAAAAGTCAAAATAAAATCATTGAAGGCGAAACCTGGTTTTGGAAAGTCAAAATTTAGGAGAAAAATAGTAAGAATGAAAAATTCAGAAGAAGTTGAAACATGGGATTTTGAAGATTAAAACAAAAAAAAAGTTGACACCTAAATAACTAATTAACATTTTTATATAAATCCCCCAAGCCAAATTAAAATTTTTAATTGGGATACAAGATCAGATACTTATATACGGTGCCTCATCCATACAAAACAGAACGCGAAAAAGGACTTTAATGAAAATGAGATCAGGGAAAATTAACATTATACATAATGACGAACCCCACAGCTATAGTAAGTGACCTTGATGGTTTGGACTTGGAAGGTGCAACAGCACTTCCAACCGAAACATGGCACCTAATAATGTCACAACGAGACCGAAAATTAGAAACACGGTCCCAATCACACCTACATATACAGGAGCCATCCCAAGAATTATTAACAGATCTATAGGTCGCGGTAGAGGTTTAATGAGAAAAAATGCCGAAACCCCAAAGAACTGTAATAGAGCAGATAGAGATACACTGATTCAAGGAGCACCTTCCGAATCAACCCAAACTAAAAACAAAACTAAAAACTTTGAACCGATAAATAATACATCATTTTGGGATCACGAAGATTTATCCATACTAGGCGCGTCTACCCAAAATGATAACCTAAGAAAAAGAACAAACGAAACGACTCATTTAGAAACACATAGGAAAATCAACCCCAAATTAACAACGAAACTTTCGAATGCGATTCCTTTCTAGAAAACAATACACAGTTTGTTTTGGAATCCAAGGAACTTTTATTAAGCGCAGAATACAACGAATTTATGAACCAACAAAGGGAAAGATTTTTTAGAGAAAGGAAAGGAAGGGCAAACAATTTAAAACTTGGATTAGACCCGTCACATCATAGCTCTTTTGAAAGTAGAAAGGAATTATTAGAAACGCATGCGAGAATTTCGGAGTACTACTTTTTGCCAGGAATGAAGTCCAAGATAATAAAATACACGAAAAATTGTGAAGTTTGTCAAAAAAACGAACCGTATAACCAGCGGAAAATCGGGCTCATTGGAAAAAGAATCATTGAAGAACTATGGACTATGATTGCTGCGGATATCATGGGCCCATTACCAATTTCAAAATAGAGAAAAACCCAATACTTATTAGTTTTTAAAGATATTTTTACAAAATGAGTCGAAATAATCCCAATTAAAAAAGCTAACGGGATCAAAATAGAGTCAGAATTCAACAAACTTGTCATTTCACGTTGGGGAACACCATGGATTCTCCATACCGACAATGGCACGGAATTTGTCAACAAAACCTTAAGAGATTTAACCGAAAAATTTGATATTAGGGATACAAAAACACCAAAATATTACCCCCAAACAAATCCAACCGAACGATACAATAGGACAATTAAACAAATAATTAAAACATATCTGGAAAATGATCGCACTACCTGGGACGAACATATAGACGATTTGTAGTTCGCAATAAATACTAGCAAAAAAATCTTCGACACAATTTAACTTAGAATTTTTTAATTTAGGTCGCGAACTAGAACCAATTCAGTCCGTAAGAACAAATTTCGAAAACGATAACGAAGTAGAATTTCAAAGCGTAGACAAATGGACAGGCAGATTAGGAAGGTTACAAATAATAAAAGAAAACGTTCAGAAAAATTTAGATAAAGCGAACGAAAAGCAAGCTAACAATTATAACCTAAGAAGAAGACCAATAGAATTTAAAATAGGATGCAGAGTTCTAACAAGGATAACGTAACTGTCAAAGCGGATCAGACGGCAGGTAAGTTATATGACCAGTATGAAGGTCAATTCATTATTAAAAAAAGGTCTCCCCAACAATATATGAATTGAAAAACAGTAAAGGAGAAAGTATCGGGGAATAGAATATAAACGACTTTAATTTAGAAAACGGCACATAAAAATGAGGAAAATTAAAAAATTTCGATTATAATAATTTATATTTAAGTAATGGCAAAAGGCAAGGGATCAATAGCATTGCATATACAAAAGGACTCCAAAACAAACGAAATAACTCAACCCACAAAAATTCAGAAAAATAAATACAAACCGACTCTAAAGACAAATTAGACAGTATGAAACTTTAATCAAAAATAGAAGAGCGACTAAAATGTTACTTATGCCAAACCCATACCAAACCAGAAAAATACGAGAAACACCAACAAAAATGCCGGGCCTGGGACTGGCTCATGAAAAGACTCGACGGAGCGGAGAAAAAACACCTGACTTACCATCCTCACAAACATGTGAGACATGTATTTAAAAACATACAAACAACTGAAGAAGAGGGAACAGTGGAAGGAAGCGAGTATGCACACACCGACCTCCCATTCGAAATAAAAAATCAAGCAGTCCAAGAACTAAAATATAAGGCAACCTTGGAACACTTAAAATACAGCAACAAAATTATATGGTGGAAATATACGAACTTCAAAAATGATAAAAAACAGAAACAAATCACAGAAAAAATTGAAGAAAAGCTAAGGAAGGAAGAACACGAAGAAAAAATCCAAAGACAACCAGGAAATCCCTTGGCAAAATGTTCTCCGCCAGAGGGAATAACAACAAAGAAGAGAACGAGAGGAGGAGCAAAGAAAGCAGCGGAAGGAGAACAGATAACAATCGAATGGATAAACTACAGAGAGAGAAGAAATAGAGAATACAAAGATTGGCTGACGGAACACAAGAAGAAAAACAATTAACAAAGGATAACACACAGCACAAAAAACTTATGATAATTTCTTTTTTGTATTGTCTCTCTTGAAATTTCTTTCTCGACATTAGTCAATAATCTTAAGACCCTGTTCAATACTTTTCGAAACTTTTTCGACACCTGCTTCAATATCGGTCGAATGTAAATAAAGCTTTTTTCTCGAAACTTACTCAAATATTCGTCGATGATTGATTTTCTTTCTTATTATTACCACGCAATCCTTTGTGAAACATTTTGACACTTTATCGGATTTCTCCTTTCACTATTCGTAGAAACTTTGCGATAATTGTCTAAAATTCAGACATTTGTTATTATATATTGGTCCAAACATAACACATATTATGTATCCAACGAATAACACGTAATAAATAAGACATATTTGAAAAAAAAAGACAGAAGCCTTATATATTTCGACTTCAAACAACAACCCTTGTTCCTCTATCTTAACTTATTTTTACAGGAACAAAACAACCTAGCGACAACGCGTCTCCGCTTCAGTCTTCGCCTTCCGCTACACCAATTCAGTGTCTTGTGCTCTCAACACGCCTCTCCATCCAGGCCGAAATCCTGGAAACCGAACATCGTCTCGCCAACCGAATACCGAATCGTTTCCCTACGAGGAATCTGCATCGCCTTGCCATCCACGCGGATTTTACCCCAGGTTACCAGCTCTCCGCTACGGACTGGCGATCTACGATTTATAAGTGGCAATAAATGACTCTATTTAAGGGTCAAACTTTTTTTAATGTGTACACCCTTTTCTCTTGGCGTCCTGATCCCACTTTCCCTCCTTGGTAGGCACTGCCGCCATAATATTTTTTGCTTAACGACACTTTCATTACAAATTAAAATCAGTTCATTTCAAAAAATGCATAATTGAATAGCACATCATCTACATCAATGTCTGAAATATCTGAGCCAGTGTTCCTATTGATTTCTGACGATGAGTCCACTTCGTTATAACCATGTTCAGAATTCTAAAAACATTAATGTGTCTAAGCTGTTCTTATATTCATGAATTTATCTAAATTTATTAATAGTTTATAATTATATCCCAAATATGTTGCTATGAATGTGGAGTTATAGCAAATTTGAAATCTATGAAAGCGATCGTGGCTACAAAAACAGTTGCATTTTTGAGGTACTGAAAAGTCTTTCACAGGAATAATATTAAAATCAGAGGGTTAGTTTTTTCCAATTTATATATTAAGTATTACTAATTAATTTATATATCATTGAAAAATTTACTATATCTACTCATTGGTTGTTACATCATAACAAATGTTTCCCTTTTTAACTGGACTCTTTACATTTTAAATGATATTGATGCCTCAACGTTAGCTAGGAATAAATTGACCACGAACCATAAAAAGAAACCAAAGAAAAAAGCATGAAAGAAGCCGAGAAAAAAAGGGTTGAAACAAATATTTAATTTTTGAAAAATTAGCATTGCATTAATCAAAGATTTTAATAGGAATATGAATAAAATATTTAATTAGAAATATTTTATGTTTTCAAAAAGAGAATAAAAATTCAAAACGGATGTTTCACATTGCTTTCGTCAAAAAGGTGCGAAAGGAAATTAAGGCTTGTAAAGAAATAAAGCAAAGATCATTGGAAGAGATAGTACAAGTGGCTTTAGAAAGATGTGAGCAACAAACTATTCTACTCAAAGATTTTCTAAAGGTATTAAAAATAATTTGCGCAAAAGATGCTAATTACCTATATTTTTATATTTGTTACAGAAAGTGAAGTCATCAAATAAATAAGCATCAGGTAAATCAGATGTTAAAGTTATGTCGCCAGAAATTAATAGTTCGCATGACCAACAAGATCTTCCTACAAACGCGCAAGGAAGGGTTGATTCTCTACACCTATTAATTTCCCCTTCGATCCTTGAAGATGGAGAAAGCTCTCACTTAGAATTACCTTTGTCAGCACAGAATTTGGAATTAGGCCAGTTTGATCCTACACATGATTTTTAAAATGTGATAGAACCGTATAATTTTAAAAAGGAATGAGATGGCGAACAGATATGTCAATGAAAGCGAAAAGAGAATACAAAAGCGAAAAGAAGAATAAAACCGAAGAAAAGGACGAAAGTGAAATGAACGAAGTGGAAAATGAAAATTATATTGAAGTCAATAATGACAGTCAAACTCCCGATCATAATATCGATAACGAGCAACGTTGGACATTAAAATATCAATCTCAAACAGACAGAACAGTATTAAATATTATACTTCTTATTATACTCATAGATAACTTTTTAATTCTACAATATTTAACATAGGAGGATATCCATTTCAAATGAGGCAGGTACTACACTTGAAGTCTCAGAATCTTTCTTGGACGAAATACGTATGTTGTTTTTAGAGGAAATGAGGCGATACGTATTTTTCCGAATTGCAAGAGAAACAAATTTACGAAATTATGCATATTTGAACTTCGTACTTTGTTTACAAAAGAAACCTTTGTAACTTTTGTTTTAAAAAGTGACAAATTAACAAAATGGCGACGGTTTTTCTGAACATATTAGAGGCCGATTGCAAACAAAAAAAAACACTTATATATTTTTCATAAAATCGAGTGTTATAACTTTTATAAAAAAGTCATATGAAAAATACATTTAAGGTGATCAATGACTTTACTTTATAATCATTTATTAAAGCTTAATAGAAACAATTTACAGGGATATAGGTAAATTGGTGACTAATCTATTTAAAAATGCACACAAAAGTGTAAGATTAATTATAGTGAAGGAAAATACAAGTTTATTAATATTTAAAATAATATTTTATAACAGATTAAACCTATACCTTTCGGCGTTTTCTGAATCTATTAGTTACAAAGAACCTTTGTCCCTACTGAATGCATCGAATCTGCCCCAAGTTCCTGAAAATTATTTGTATCGAAATTTAAAAGGATTATAAATTGAAGTTATTGACCACATTAAATATTATATTGTAGTATATAATAATTAAGTATCAAGTGAAGTCACTAATTATCCGTGAAAGTATATAATTTATAAACTTAGTGTCTACTTATTCATTTTTGAGTAAAAATTGATTACAAAATTGTTTAATTGTTTCAGAATCTTGTGGGGTTAATACCTGGATCAAAAATATTCATAGATCGTGCAAATTTCCTCTCTTAAAGAAAACGGGTCATACCAGAAGATTCTGGCAAGATATTTAATGGATGACATATTTAAAGATCATGTTTATGAAAAGTTCTCGGTGTCCAGGATGTCAAAAGTGGAAAGATGTCGAAGATGACCAAACGAAGTGTCCTGTATTAGCCAGCAGTAGCAGCGATATTAAGTACGAACCTCTTGTTCTTAAAAAATTCCTTTTCAATTGGTGAAAGTATAACAGTTGTACCCCCTAAAAAATCAAACTTGTGTGATTTAATATCCAATAGCACAATAATTTTCTCAAGTTTGACTTAGATCGGACAAATTTGATTTTTTGAGTGATGAGTACACTTGAAAAATAATGCCAAGTTAATCGACAATATCTTATAATCTCTTATACCTGACAATCGGAAAGTCGACCTAAACGACAATGTCACTAATGTATCATTTTCTTTTGGACGGTAGAATACCAATACAAAATACGTACTGTTTTCATGCCATTTCTATTAAAGAAATTAGAACTTTGTCGTGTGACATCGTCAAACGAGCTATTACCAAAAAAGACGATTTTCGCATTATCGGCTAAAATAGAACAAAAAATGGTATTTCTGAAAGTCATTAATCGTGACCTGTTCGGATTAGGAACTTTTCCTTTTTTTAGGATAGGTGAACTTTACCCCTTTCATTCAATTTGCAAGAATTTTCTTCTGTGACGACTCCTAAGCGAGCTATTTTCAAAAAATTGAACACTTGACATTTACCTGCAAATATAGGTCGAAAATGTTCACCTTTAGCAGGTGTTAAGTCGCGTCCTATTGCAGTTAGGACAATGTTTTTTTTTTAATTACAGGTAATTACATCTTCTTTAATTTATCTGATAACCATTTTCAGATACGCTGTGTATAGATATCAGGTGCCGGGCGCTATATGTTGGTATCCGGTAGATTACTCTGATTAGTCACACGGCAGAGAGCGAAGTCTGTCGGGCAGCAGCATCGTGTACGGCATTCGACTTAGTACATTTCCCATAATTTTAGATTTAATCTTTATCATTGACACGGCTTATTTTATTCCCAAAAATATTCTCTACAATAAATACAATTCCTAGGAGTTTCATTAAAACATCAGTTTTATACAAGTTAAACTCATAAAAAAATTTACACTTCTAAAATAATAATTGGCTATAACTACCACAAATAAAATTATATAAAAATCTTCTTTGTGATGAAAGAATGATAAAGTAAATGTACAAGGAAAGACAAAATCTGAAACACCAAATAACTCATATTCAATAAACAATTATATATTCAAGTTTGTCAAAAAGTTACACTTATATTCTCCTTCCAAATTATATACTTCACTGTGAGGTTATGCTTTGTTTTCTTAGTAATAAAAGAATGATAAAGTAAATGTACAGGAAAGGATAAAATCGGAAACACCAAATAACTCATTCTCAATAAACAATTGCATATTCATGTGTGTAAAAAAAGTTACACTTATATTCTCCTTCCAAATTATATACTTCACTTTGAGGTAATGCCTCGTGCACGTCTCAAGAAAATAAGAAATATACAAAGTCGGATGCCTTCACGGTGCTGCTGTCCGGCAGACCCCGCCCACTGCCATGTAACCAATCAGAGCAATCTACCGGATACCAACCTAGCGCCCGGCACCGGGCATCTATACTAAGCCTTTCAGATATGAAGTTCAGGATCCAAGTTACAGAGAAAGAAAAAACAACTTGCGATTTTTGGCAAAAAATCGAAAAAATAGGTTTTTTTAAGAACCGTAACTTCTAGACTATTACACATTGGGCTGAGAGACCACCAAAAGTGGCCAAAAGTCAACTTCACAGTTAATAATGGAAGAATTATTTTTCATAATATAGATGAGCTGAAGAAACTTTTAACCAAATTTTATGATATTTTAACTAGTCCTCTCAATTCTAGAGCGTTATAAATTAAAGAAACGTTTCTTTTGTTTGTTACTGTTTTTTGAAGAAAATCTTTGAAAAACTCGTTCATAATGTTATGAACCAAAATGTTAAAATTATTGCTGCTTATTAGAGTGGTCATAAATAATTACGTTATAGAAAATAAATCCAAATTTTAGCTCGGTTGTGAATCCTCTCACTTTGTACTCGTGCATTTAAGGAATTCACAGCAATAGACATTTTTTGAATCAAAAGTTCTCCGAGGTTACACCTGGTATCTAAAGTTCTATAGTGCTTTTAGGTTCATTATGATGTTTACTATCAGGTTATTTGCCACCGTCTGCCACAATTGACATGTAACGAAGATATTAGTGAATGAAGTTGAGCGTGCACAGTGGGCTGAGTGACCACCGAAAGTGGCCAAAAGTCAAATTTTTGTTTGGATTTTGATTAAACTTGGTATGAGGTGGTTTTTAAGGTCGCCGATTTCGAATTTGAAGTCAAAATTAATAAATTCAAAATGGCGGATCCAATATGGCACCTGAAATATCTAAATTTTTACTTATTTATGTGAAACTTGATGTAAGGAGGTTTCTGAGGTCGCTGATTTCGAATTTGACATCCAAATTCATAAATTAAAAATGGCGGATCCAATATGGCGCCTGAAATTTCAAAATTTTTACTTGGATGAACTCGAATTAACCGACGAAAAAGAGTTTGACGTGGATGGAGATATTTAATGAGAGGCAAGAGGACTCATTCCAAAGTTTGATACAAATATGTAAAAACACAAATACAAATGGAAGAAAATTTCGAGATTTTAGGCGCCATATTGGATCCGCCATTTTTAATTTAAGAATTTTGACGTCAAATTCTAAATCAGCGACCTCAGAAACCTCCTTGCACCAAGTTTCATATAAATAATTGAAAATTCAAAAATTTCGGGCGCCATATTGGATCCGACATTTTGAATTGATGAATTTTGACGTCAAATTTGAAAGCAGCGACCTCAGGTACCCCCTCACACCCAGTTTCATATGAATATGTAAAATTTGAGAAATTTTAGGCGCCATATTGGATCCGCCACTTTGAATTTATGAATTTTGATGTAAATTTCGAAACCAGCGACCTCAAAAACCTCCTTACACCAAGTTTCGTATAAATAAGTAAAAATTTAGAAATTCAGGCGCCATATTGGATCCGCCATTTTGAATTTATTAATTTTGACGTCCAATTCGAAATCAGCGACCTCAAAAACCTCCTTATACCAAGTTTCATATAAGTCCAAAAAAAATTGACTTTTGGCCACTTTCGGTGGTCTCCCAGCCCACTGTGTGTTGGCTGTAGAAAGCTTGTTTGCAGGCGTTGAAGTCAAAAATTCAACCCACCAACACTTGGAAGGGAGTGGCAATCCTGATCTATAAATTTGTCGAATTCGTACTGTAGGGTAGGCGAAAATATTTTCAGAATTCGAAGCCGATCGAAGAATATGGCTTTCAAAGTTAAGCCAGTTGAGAAATAATTCCCCTTAAGGGCATGCTCTCCGGTGATCACGTGACCAAACCAGTCCTTGGTTATGAAATTTTGTTTGGTGTTCGCCATGTCCAAACGCAATGATATATTGCTCTCAAAATTTGGAATACAGAAAATGAGACAGTAAATTGCGTTTGTATGTTTAGTTTCAGTAATAATTTTGAAAAAAATTTTCCATGTAAAAAATAAATGTGAAAAATTTCATAATCGAGCTTGGTTATGTGATCTCTACTTTACCGACGTTGAAATGCTCCAAAAATAATGACAGGTTACGAGTGTGCAGATACTTATTTTTTTATTTGCAACGAATGTGCAAGTGTTATTGTATATATTGATTTTTTGAATGTTCAGACGACTTAGTCCAAAATTTGTGTCAGTAATCAACATACGTGAATCAGAAAATCTGAAATGCATCAAACCAAACATTACCTGCACGTGCAACTCGAATGGTAATATCCTATTTTATCAAGTTATAAATGAAATTTCCTTGAAATTATAAGCATATTGATGTATACAAACGTTCTCTAGTGCTTTTTATTCAATCGTTCAAATTCTAAACACGATATATCAATCCGTGTGGACGTAGCGTGCACCGAAAAAAATAAAAATAATTTCACACATATATTTTTTACATGGAAATTTTGTTTCAAAATTATTACCATTCACATTCGTTGCAAATCAAAAAATAAGTATCTGCACACACGTAACCTGTCATTATTTTTGGAGCATTTCAACGTCGGTAAAGTAGAAATCACATAACCAAGCTCGGTTATGAAATTTTACACATTTATTTTTTACATGGAAATTTTTTTTCAAAATTATTACTGTAACTAAATATACAAACGCAATTTATTGTTTCATTTTCTATATTTCAAATTTTGAGAGCAATATATCATTGAGTTTGCACATGGTGAACACCAAAAAAAATATCATAACCAGCAAGGACTGTTTTGGTCACGTGATCACCGGAGAGCATGCCCTTAAAGGGCGTAATTTCTCACGCGTACCGATCCCAAAAAACGAAGTCGTCAGATCGGAATTCAAACAAAATTTTACTTTTTATGTTTTTAACAGACTTTTTCATGATGTTTTAACTGGTTACAATCATTTTTTTGAAGTCAAAATTTGACCTCCATTTTCTAAAATCAAAGCTTGATTTTTGTTAAACAGTCTAGGTAAAAAGATGAGATTTTTTCTTATGAAATCGCTCAATATCAGGATTGTGCTTTTTTTTTATTCTCGAGTAATCGAACGATGAGTAACCGAATGCTCCGCCTGAGCTTAGGCCGCGCGACCGTTCTTTACTGTCTTCACGCCGGGAAACCACGGCACACCTCGGCAGTTACAGTGCCTGCATTAGAGTTAGTGTAAAATTCACTGGGAATATCCTTTGAAAATTGAATCTATTTAATTGATATCTGTTGAATGTGTAGGAAAGTGATGTTTTTGTTTATCTCGGTGATTTATGTGAGTGTGAGGTTGACATAATTTATTTTTTTGTGGCTTTCTGTCCTGTTATATAAAGTTTACCTCTTGGAACCTTTGCCATGATACGTACCATGGAAATGTCATTCTGCTGGGATATAGAAATCTTCCTCATGGACTTGGAGATTAGCAAAGCTACTTTTAAGGGTATTTATCAAAATTATAAAACGGTATTCCAGTTTCTGGCCGCACGGTTGAATATTTTTGTCTTATATTCTGCATACCTGATCTAAATATTGGTCTGTTTTTCCGGCTAGTTTCGCTTTTTTGAAGAAATGTTTATATTTGACGTCATAAACAACAAGAAAAGAACAGTAGAAAAAAATGCAGTGACGCTCAGTGCTAGCTGAGAGTGTATTTTCGAGGCCTGGGCAATCGACCCCCATCAAAGTTACGAGGCAGACTCCCCGCAGCGTGTCGAATTACCCGAAACGAATCACCCTTTCATTGTTATAAGATGCAGGCCTGTTCAAAAAACTGAAATTATGAAGGCATCACGTGATTCAATTTTAATAAGCAGAAATAATTTGTTCATATAATTTCAACAGAAGTGAAAAAAAGATTCATGAAGATCGGTTAATATTTACAGTATTAATAGAAATGTTGAAGTGCACACGATAGTATGCAAAGATACACCGCACTATGGGAGAAAACGCATTTTTTTCGTTCAAAAGGTCTACAGCCTTCAATTTTGCCCCAATCTGCAATTTTTTTTTAAATTGAAGAGCGCTGAATTTTGAAGAGCACCTTAGTCAGAGATTGTTGCATTTTTATTTGTTTATTTATTATATGTTTACTCGAAGTATGAGAAAATCGAGATTTTTCACCAAATCACTATTTACTCTTTAATAGCGGTTTGCTTATAATGGAAATTATCTTAAATCCACGCAAGAGTACTCCCAGAATGCAAATAAATTGATTATTGTCTGTTTTAATTATTATAAGCAAATGACATTAACAAACAGCCAAATAGTGTAATTTTTGTAGAAAAAAATTTGTTTTCGGATGAATATGCTCTAATGATAGTCAGAGTGACTGTTAGTTACAATTTTTATGAAACATCGACAACTGCAATTGTTGCAAACAATTTTTTGCAAAAATGTGGAATTTGTGTTTTTTTCTATTTCGGTTCTTCCTTTATTATCTGAAATTATGTAGATATTCGGAAAAGTGATATATTTTTGATTATGTGTGTTTAAATACAGTAGTTTCTGATTTTGTAAGCAAATAAAATACGTTTTGTGAGATTTATAGAAACTGTTTCTATGTAAAATTGTCAATAAACAGTTGTTATTATTTCATTTTAAATATTACGATTCGTAGGTATTTAACAATATTGTAATTTTTGGGATGAAAAAAAGAACAACAGATTTGTATCGATTCTGCGGATAAGTTTATTAAAATTTTGAAAAAACCCAACGTTTCGGAAGCACACTGTTTCCATCATCAGGGGAAATTATATAATTCTGAAAATGAGTAATTATACTCTATTAGTATAGATATGGATAATTTTTAAAAATGGTGTAAAATAATCAACTCACGAATTAGTTACGAAATTCCTGATCGTAATTTATGGAGTAGAATTTGAATTTAATTGTTTACAAAAAATCAATAGGGATTTCAATAAATATAAGTCGACAGTTGTCGAATAGAACATAATATATGAATTTTCTGTAAAGTAAATTATAATTGATTAGCAAAAAAGTAACATAATATAATTAGAGGTTAAGTTCAAATGATAAATAGCTATAGTTGCCATATTTCAATTCAAGACAAATCTTAATTTAAAAAACTATTAACTAGGTAAACATTTTTTATAATAGCAATTTTTGTTGGAATGGGTGTTTCGATAAAAAATTAAGTAAGCGACCAGAATATGTTGACTTGTGAAACCAATTAGTAGAGATGGTACCTGCATCATTTTTAATAATGCTAATTTAATAATAGAAATGATAATATTGGTCACTTTTTCCTTTGGGATGATATTGAAGTTTTACATCAATAGAATCATCCTATAAAAAGAGCATTTGCAGAAATGGTTTTTATTAAAAAAGAACTGGATAACTGTGTTAATGAAATTACTGATCTCGAACATCTTAATGAATCTTACAATTCTATTCTGGAATTATTTTTATAACAAAATTTGTTAACAAATATCTAACAATTGAATACTTTGTTTAACTTTCATTAAATATTTAATGCAATTAAATTAACTTATCTTGCTTGTTTCTACTTCTTAAAACCCGTTTTTTATTATTAACAAACGTTCTTTTAATATACAACTGTTATATTAAGTTTCAAAATTTAGCGCCATTTTCTTCACTCTACTGTATATTACGTTAGTTGATTTTCCTTGACAGTCACTTTTGGAGTCATCTTTGTGGGAGTAGGATGCTTCTCCATCCTGCTCTCATAATAATTTTATTAAAAAAATATATATATGGGCATATCCACGTAAAGTGTCATTTTCTCTAAAACAAAAAGTCAAAAACAAATCTTAAGGCACACATTTCTAACTTTTTTCTTACATTCTATATACATGTAGAAACGCATTTTTGAGCTTGGTCAATATCTTTGCGCATGCGCGCAGTTTGCACAAAATATTGAAGTTAATAAATCCATAAAATCAATTTAATGAATGATACTTTATGAATAGAAGGTGAAAGAGGGTTGTTTCTTTTTTTTTTAATGCTCAGGATACTTTTCAGTAGTGTGTCAATTACCATCTTCTTGATTTAGAATATAATGGGTGTTTTTTTAAAACTTGAGACATCGAAATATCTCAAAATATACGCATCCTATGACAAAACTTTTCGTTTTCAAGGGGGAAAAGCGACTTTGAAAAAATTTACCCCGGCCCAACCCGCCAGGAAGCAGGAGTGGGGTAACTTTGTAATTTCAAATGGGAACGCCAATTTTTTATGACATATTCAGATTCCCCTTTGTGAAATACGTAATTTTTATTCGAAAAATTTTTTCGATTCGCGAAAAAACCACCCCCCCCCCTCCAGTTTCCTGGGGAGAGGGGATTTTTTAAAGTCGTTTTGACAGATCTAAGTAGACACGTCTATCATGGCGGTACGAAGGAAAATTTAACTTGAGGCGGGAAATTTCAAACCCAAAGGAATCCTCATTCTTTAAATATTATCAAATATGCAAAGTTATACAACATAATATTACGAATAAATGAATATTATAAATGGATAAATCATAAATCTCTGATATTACTCACATAAAATGTATTGGCAATTATATTAAGATGTATCACGGAAAATTTACTTTCAATAAAGTAAGCAAATGAAATGATGTTTAACGTTTCATTCAATTTTCGTATTGAAAATTGGTTAAAAATGGTATCAAATATATTTTTTCATTATAAAGAAACTATTTTTAACTTAATACTTTCAAGAAAAATTAAAAATATTTCTTTGAGCTCTTCTCCAATTAAATTTGTTAGAAAAGGGTTAATCTATTATAATAATGACAGATTTACTTGCCAAAAATTTGATATAAAATTGATTTTTATATTTCATTTCAACTAATGTGATGTTAGTTTGTGAAAAACTTTGGGCCTTTTGAATAGAAAAACCTTTCTGTCCATAATTTTTTCAGACGAGTAATTCGATGGAAACATGTAATATTTTTCCCATATTTGAAAATTTTTTGTAATATTTTAAAACATTCTGAATTCTTGGAAAAAAGTTTCAGAAAAAAGTTACTCCTTTCAATAAAACGGAACTTTTTGTGAAACAAAACTTTTTTGTTGACGTGTAACTTTTGAAGAAAATCCATTTATACACAAATTTTGACTTTGATTTTCACGAAAAACACGTGATTTTTGAGGCACATAATTTTCCTTGCGGGGACGTTTTTTGGCCACCGAAATACAGCAAAGTCAGCAAAAACTTTGATCCTATCTTGATGCGCGCAATTTTCACAGCTGCTGGCGCTGGAGTGGACATTTTCGCTGAAATTTTGGAGTGGACATTTTAGCCTTAAATTGGGCATAACTTTTGCGCGCACTGCGATATTAACTTTATCCACGGTAAACTTCTTCACCCCAACATACCGCTTAATTTCCGTTAGCATAGAAGAGTGTGCTTCAAGTAATCTTGGAGTAAAGTACGATGATGGAGTGGACATTTTTTCGCCAAATTCAAAATTTTCGTTATTTGAATGTATGATACTTCGATAATTTTAGAAGCACATCTTTTTCCTTCATATGGCGTCTACTGGCCACCAAAATCTAATAAAAAATCGAAAGATGGTCCCGAAGGAATAAACCCTAAGCGAAGGTGTAAGAACCGTGCCGAAAGCTGCATGGCACCTGGGTGAGGTGTCTTTAACGGTGACTCTGGGATACCGGCGACCTCTCAGAGTATCAGCCTTATCCTTGCACGCGGGGCTCTACAAGGATGAACGAACCCTTTCCCTAGCTGCTCGTGGGAACAACAATGAAACCACCAAACCACCAAAATGTTGTAGATGCGGTTCAAAACAATCGAACGCGCAGAGCAACCGACAATGGATCGGCAAACAATGCCGATCATCCTGGAGTTCGGGGTGCTGAAAATAATTTAGATGGAAACACAACGACGAACAGGAGAAACGCCCACATTGAGTGGACGGATCGACTTAAGAATTACGTGCTAGACTGCTACGATGCCAGCATTATCCCTGTTCGCGGAGGCTTTATGGCGCGTATGCACAATCTGTGGTGCCAGAAACACCCAGAGCTTCAGCACGTTTCGCATCAGTCTTTGCGAAATCAAGCCGACTACCTCCGGAAAAATGGATATGTACGCGGAGCGCTTCCTCAACCGCTGCTTGAACAAGCTGCAGACGCAGATGAAACGACATTAAGACCAACCGCAGAAAGCAGGCACCTTCTGGAAGATGATCGCAATTTCAGTAAAAGGACGAACATTAACATGCAAGTTCCTCTTAAGCCCCAAGATGTGGCTGAAATGGATGCCTCCCTTCGTGGAGATATCTCGCAAGAGTCCGACCTCTGGACCATCAATTGCTCAGTTTATGGTGCTGCGAGAGCTTTGGCTGATTCAAATCGAAGGCTGAAACCGACGATGGATCAGAAGACCAGAAGACGCTTGCATCAACTGAACAAGAAAATTGGATGGGCAAGACAGAATGCGTCCCGTGTTCAATGTGTGATTGACTACATAACATCTGGTAGACCGTTCACGGAATGGGTTCGAAAGTTCGCCCAAGAAATGAGGACCTTGAATCACACACTGAACAAGTCAAAGCTGCTGACAATCAAGCAGCATATTGTTGACAAAATAAGGCTGTTATCTGACGCAAGGAGGAGGATACAGAAGAGGGAGAGATGGAACAGGGAGAATCAACAGTTTGAACACTAGAGTTGAAAGAAGATACTGACAATATCATCCGCTTCAAGGAGTTTTGCGACAGCCTCATAAAATTTGAGGAGGAACGCACATCAGTCACTGCCGAAGAGGTGAAAAAAGCACTTAGAACTTTTCCGGTGCTGGACCAGATTGTATCAAGAACTTTTGGTGGAAGAAGTTTACTTCTATACACCAACATTTGGCCCGCATATTCACCTCATATTTAAAGTCGAAGACGCCCATTCCGCAGTGGCTGGTGTTAGGACGCACTATACTCCTACCGAAAAAAGGCAACTTGTCCAAACCAGAGAATTACAGGCCAATAACTTTGTTGAACACCCTGTATAAGATCTTCACAGCTGTCCTAAACAACAGGATTGTTCGACGAATTGAGCCTGTATGGCGAGAGATGTACGAACAACGTGGCTCGAAAAAAGGTGTAGCAGGCTTTCGAGAGAACCTGCTGATTGACAGGTGTCTGTGAAGACGCTACAGTCCATCAGCGCGTCCTGTCAATGGCCTGGATTGTCTACCGGAAAGCTTATGATTCAACCTCTCATAGACTTATCATCTATCTGTTGGAAAGCTTGAAGGTACATCCACACATAGTGAGATGCATAGAGAGATTGATGCCTCTTCGGAAAACTAGATTTACCATCTCATCTAGGAATTATCGTCTGACGACGAACAACGTCACCTTCCAGAGGGGCGTCTTTCAAGGGGATAGTATGAGCCCTTTGCTTTTTTGCATCACACTTCCGCCTCTATCCCTCGCACTACGAAATTCTCCTGGATACCTCTGTGGCGACACTAATCGGCGTGAGCATAAGGTCACTCATGTATTTTATATGGATGACCTGAATATCTATGCCGCTGGTAAAAGCAAACTTCAAACTGCTATAAATATCGTCAAGAACTACACAGGAGAGATTGGGATGGACTTTGGTTTGGACAAGTGTGCCAAAATTCATTTGAAGAAAGGAAAGATTACTGGCGTTCCCAAAGACCCTGAGCTTGTGGATATAAGTGTTATTAGACATCTTAACACTGGAGAGACCTATAAATACCTGGGCGTGCCTCAAAGCCGCATTCAGGGCGTAAAATCAGTGAAGGAGTCTCTCCGAAGCAGATACAAACATCTTCGACAGATTTGGTCTTCCAATCTGTCGGCGTTGAACAAGGTATCTGCGACTAATATGCTTGCCGTCCCAGTTCTACTCTACTCGTTTGGGGTGGTTCAATGGACGAAGAACGAGCTTAAGGCCCTTGATGTCACCACGCGTAAGATCATGCATATGCATAAAAGCTTGCATATCAATTCGTCAGTTCCGCGATTAAACATTTCACGCCGTCAAGGCGGACGCGGACTTCTGAATCTCCAGTGTCTTCATAACCGAATTGTTTCAAGTACAGCTTACATCGTTGCGAATGGCAGAGATCCTCTCCTAAAGATGGTCAGAAACCACGAGATGATTGGCGAAGGAGCGTTCCTTTACAAAGCCGCAAAGCAAGTTGCCGAGACCCTTGGCCTGAATTTCAACAGCAGAAGTGAGGAAAGTGCATTACTCCATCTAGATGCTTCACATCTAAAAGCCGAAGTAAAGAAAGCAGAGGTTGGAAAATTTCACCAAGAGCTGCTCGACAAGCATATGCACGGAAACTTTCACAGAAATGCAGAAAAACAGTCCTTGTCGAAGGAGCGAACTTTTGCTTTTCTCAAATCATCAGGGCTCAATTCAGGTACAGAGGGCTTTATTTTCGCATGCCAGGACGGTCTCATCTCCACCTTAGCATACCGTCACCGCATTTTATGTCAAGAAGTTCCCAGTGATAGGTGCAGAGCGTGTCATGCACACGCTGAGTACCTAGAACACATACTATCGGGGTGTCGGAACCACGCAGGAACAACCTATATCTATAGACATAATGCGGCCCTGAGAGTACTTTATTACCACCTTTGTCGCACTTACGGTGTTGGTCGCGACCCTGCCCTGCCGAACGCTCCAAGGGATATAGAGTCAATTGTCCGAAACGAGAAGTGCCAGATTTTTTGGAACTACGATTTTCGGGCAGCAGTCTCCATTGCGCACTCGAGGCCTGACATTGTTCTTCAAGACTTCGAGAAAGGAACGATATTCGTTATCGAATTCTCGGCTCCGTCCGAATACAACATCACTGCAAAGGAGAAAGAAAAAGAGGAGAGGTATCAAGACCTTAAAAGAGAGCTGCAACGACTGTACCCAAAATATTCGGTACGAGTAATTGTCCTTGTCATAGGTGCTCTCGGAGGTGCGAAATTATCACTGGTTCGTAACCTTAAAGCCATACCGGCGTGCCAAAAATATGCCAAGGCACTTGCGAGATGGATGCAGAAAGCTGTCATCCTTGGGTCGCTTCGTGTCCTCAAGACACACGAGGGTTTCGCCGGCCTGTCGTTGTGATTTCGTCGTGCCCTGTGACCACCCATCTCACGGATGTGAGACGTGGCCATAGGTGTATTTTACCGCGGTTGTACTGGGGGCTATTGACATTTTTTTTAGATGGCAGTTGCTCTTAGTGGTACCCTGCGGTGGTAGTTCAACTTTTTT
>CAKNXH010061331.1:4531-20535 GCA_932178445.1 Andricus quercusramuli
TTTTTGTTGAAAATTAATTTTTTTAACTGAAAATTGAACAATTTAATGTTTGGTTCATAATTTCGTTTTTTAAATTAAAAATTCATGTATTTTGTTCAATATTCGTATTTTTGCGTAAAAGTAATCTTCTTGGTTGAAAATCCAACTATTTCAGTTGAAGATTCATCATTTTAGTTGAAAATTCCTGACTTTGTTCGAAAATATAACCATTTTCTTGAAAAGTGTTTTTTTTTTCGTTGATAATTAGTTTTTTAAACTGAAAATTAAACAATTTAATTTATGGTTAATAATTTCGTTTTTCAGTCGGAAACTTATGTATTTTGTTGAAAATTCTTATTTTTTCGTAAAAATTAATCTTCTTGGTAGAAAATTTATTATTTTGGTTGAAAATTCAACTATTCCATTAAAGTTTCATATTTTTATTCATAATTGAATTATTCCAGTTGAAAATTCGTCATTTTAGTTCAAAATTCATCGCTTTGTTTGAAAATTATTATTTTTTTTTTTGAAAATTAATTTTTTTAACTGAAAATTCAACTATTCCAATTGAATATTATATAATTTTATTTGAAAATCCATCCCTCTAGTTGTAAATTCATTTTTTCAATTGAAAATTCAAATATTCAATTTTTAATTGACAATTTATCTTTTTTAGTAACAAATTTATGTAATTTGTTGAAAGTTCGTCTTTTTTCATAAAAATTAATCTTCTTAGTTAAAAATTTAAATTTTCGATTGAAAATTCAACTATTCCAGTTGAAGATTCATCTTTTTTTTTAATTGAATTACTCCATGAAGATTAGTTTTTTTTAACTGAAAATTTAACTATCTTTTTTAGTTGAAAATTTATGTATTTTGTTGAAAATTCATTTTTTTTGTAGAAATTGATCTTCTTGGTTGAAAATTAATATTTTTGGTTGAAAATGCAATTACTCTAGTTGAATATTCATTATTTTAGTTGAAAATTCATCTTTTTGTTGAAAAATAAATGTACTTGATTGAAAGTTGAACTCTTTTGTTAAAAATTCATTTTTTAAATTAAAGTTCAATCATTTCAGTTGAAGATTCATCATTTTACTTGAAAATTCATTATTTTAGTTGGAAATTCATCACATTGTTTGAAAATAAAATTAGATTTTCGAAATTTATTTTTGTCTTTGTGAAAATTATATTTTTTCAAAACTAAAAATGTAACTATTCCAATTAATTAATCTTCTTGGTCGGAAATTAATTTTTTTGGTTCAAAATTCAATTTCTCTATTCATCATTTTAGAAGAAAATTGATCAGTTAAGTTAACATTATTTATTTAAACTAAAATTGTAAACATTCAATTTTTCGTTGAAAAATTATATTTTTTCGTTGAAAATTCTTTTTTTTCTAGAAATGAATCTTCGGGGTTGAAAATTATTCACTTTGTTTGAAAATAAAATTAGTTTTTGGAATTTTTTTTTTGTTGAAAATTATTATTTGTCAAATAAACCTTGACTATTCCAGCATAATTTTTGATGGCAATTTAGCTTTTTTAGTTGAAAATTTATGTATTTTCTTGAAAATTCTTTTTTTTTAGTTGAAATTAAAGTTCTTGGTTGGAAATTCATTTTTTTGTTTCAAAATATAACTATTTCGATTGAATATTTATCACTTTAGTTGCAAATTTATCAGTTTGTTTGAAAATTAATTTTTTAACTGAAAATTTAACTCTTCAATTTTTAGGAATTTTTTTTTAATTGTTTTTTTAATTGCCTCGGTAATTTGTTAATTTTTATTTAATAAAACTTAGATTCCAAGAAGAAGTGAACAGATAAAAAAAATATTATCTAGGTCGGACGTTATCGATGTCGACCCTGGAGAGTAAAATGAGAAAAGTGAAAGGTACTTTGTAGAGACTAGAACCGTAGAATTTTCTTCATCATTATTTAATTTACATCTGGATACACGATTGTCGAAGCCAGTAATTTTATTGCTGTCTTTTGGATCAATAATTTTGAGGTAAACTTTTTCTTAGCAAAATTTCAAGTTTTTTAAACTATTATTTTGAAAGTATTCCAAATGAACTTCAATTTTTATAGAAATATTATAATATTTTATATTATTATTATATTATTTATTTTATATTTTTATATTTATTTTGTATTATTTTATTAATATTTGATATAAATATTATATAATATTTTTCAGCCTTTAAATGATTTAAATTCCTATTTATTTATCCCTCCTTATCCCTTTTTCTCGTTTCTCTAATTAATTTTCTTTTAAATTTAAGTAATGAAATTCGACTATTTTTCGTTGAACGTTTAATTTTTTCTGGTTGAAAAGTCTACTTTTTTATTTTTGGTGGAGAATTCATTTATTTTTTGGTTAAAAATTTTATTATTTGGCTTAAAACTCAAGAATTTAGTTGACAGTTTTATTTCTTGATTAAATAAAATCTTTCTTCATTGACAATTTACCACTTTTGTTAAAAATTCTACTTTTTGATTTGAAAATTTATCTTTTTTGATAGAAATGTCAACTTTTTCTTATTAAATATTCCAATTTGTTTTTGGTAGAAAATCAAACATTTTTAATTTAACTTTTTTTAACAAAAAATTCAAATTTTCTTGTTGGAATATTCAATATTACATTTCTTGACGAGAATTCATCTTTTTCTGTAAAAAAATTGAACTATTTGGTTGAAAATGAGCTTTTTTAGTTTAAATATCAACCATAACATTTTTTGTTTAAAATTAATATTTTTTGTCGACAATGCAACTTTTTAGTTAAAAAATTCATCTATTTGGTTAAAAATGTAACTGTTTGATTAATAATAATAGGTTTTTGTTGAATATTCGTCTTTTGTATTAAAAATTCAACTATTTTGTTAGAACTTATTTTTTGTTTTAAATATTATTATTTTTTCAAATAAAAATTTAACTATACCATAGTTTTTGGAAAATTTATGTTTTTTGATTGAAAATTAAACTTTTAAGTTGAAAAATTTATTTATTTAGTTAAAAATGTAACTGTTTAGTTGATAATAATTTGTTTTTGTTGAAGATTTGTCTTTTTTCATTAAAAATTTAACTATTTTGTTAAAAATTATTATTATCTTGTTTGGAAAATTAATTTTTTCAAATGAGAATTTAACTTTTTCATTTTTTGTGGAAAATTTATAATTTTCAGTGGAAAATTCAGATATTTGATTTAAATATCAAATATTACATTTTTTGTTGACAATTCACATTTTTTTGTAGGAAATTAACATTCTTGGTTGGAAATTCATATTTTTTGTTGAAAATTCAACTATTCAGTTAAAAATTTATCTACTTGATTAAAAATTGAACTATTGGGTTAAAACTCCTCTTTTTCATCTGAAAATTTATCTTTTTTGGTAGAAACTCAATCCTTTTTGGTAAAAAATTCAACTTTTTTCGGTAAAATCAACTATTTCTCATTTAAAATTAAAATATTTTTTGGTTGAAAATTCAAGAATTTAGTTTAAATATCAACTGTTGCATTTTCTGTTGAAAATTCAACTTTTAAGTTAAAAAAATTCATCTATTTGGTTGAAAATTTAACTATTAATTGACAACAATCTGTTTTTGGTGAAAATTCGTCTATTCTAATTAAAAATTCAACTATTTCGTTAGAAATTATTATTTTTTTAATATTTTTTTTTCAATTAAAAATTTAACTATTCCAGTTTTTGTGGAAAATTTATCCTTTTCAGTTGAAAATTCATATTTTTTGTTAAAAATTAAACTATTCAGTTGAAAATTAATCTATTTGCATACAAATTCAACTATTTGGATGAAAACTCCCCTTTTTAATTTTTAAATTTATTTTTTTTTTTGAAAATTTTTTTTTTTTTTTTTTGAAAATTCAACTATCCAGTTGAAAATTCATCTTTTTGGTCCAAAATTCAACTATGTGGTTAAAAATGTAACTTTTTAATTAAAAATAATCCTGTCTTTAGTGGAAAATTTAACTTTTTTCTTGAAAATTCGTTTTTTTTCTGGTTGAAAAATTTAATTATTACTTTTTTGATTGTAAATTGATATTTTTAGTTGAAAATTCAACTTCTGGGTTGAAAGTTGAATTACTTTGTTAATTATTCAGTTTTTTGGCTAATAATTCATTTCTTTGGTTAAATTTTTTCAGTTTTGAAAAATTCATTCTTTAAATTAAAAAATTCACTTATTCTATTTTCAGTGGAAAATTGATATTTTTTAGTCAAAATGTCGACATTTTTTTTTAAATAGTAACTGTAACATTTTTCGTTGAAAATTCATCTATTTCGTTAAAAATTGAATTATTTATTTGAAAATTCAACATTTTAAATGAAAAATTATTCTGTTTTGGTTGAAAATTCTTTTTTTTTTAATTTAATTATTTTTCATATAAGATTTGAATCTCCATTGGTTGAAGTATCAACCATTATATTTTTGCTTAAAAATTTATTTTTTCAGTTGAAATTTCAAGCATTTTGTTGAAAATTCGCCTTTTTTGGTTGAAGTATTAACTATTACATTTTTCGTTGAGAATTCATCTCTTTTAGTTCAAAATTATTCTACTTTGTAAAAAATTCAAGAATTTTGTTGAAAAGTTATTTTTTGGATGAAGATTCATCAGTTTAGTTGAAAATTCATCATTTTGTTTGAAAATGTAACTATTTTCTTGAAAATTAGTTTTTTTTGTTGAAAATTAATTTTTGTAACTGAAAATTTAAGAATTTAGTTTTTGGTTAATTATTTCGTTTTTTAGTTGAAAATTTAACTATTTTGCTGAAAATTATTTTTTTTTGTGAAATTAAATTTTTAAACCGAAAATTGAACAACTTTTTTTGGTGTAATCAAAGGATCAAAGGAAGATTCGTAATTTTAGTTGAAAATTCATCTTTTGCTTGAAAAATGAACTATTTTGTTGAAAATTCGGCTTTTTGATTGATTCAACTATTTTTTTGAAAATTCATATTTATGGTTGAAAATTCCTCTATTCAGTTAAAAATTAATTTATTTGGTTAAAAATTCAACAACTTGTTTGAAAATGAAACTGTTTAAATAATTTTTTTTAATTCGTTTTTTTTTTTTAAATTGGAACTATTTTGTTGAAATTTTATTTTTCAGGTTGAATATTCATCTTTTTGGTTGAAAAATAATATTCTTCACTGAAAATTTGCCAATTGTATTGAGAATCAAATTATTTTTTGTATTATGTTTCAAAACATAATAGACGTTTTTTAAATAAAAAAAAGGTTCTTCCATAAAGAGTACAAAATAATAATAATATTATATCATAAAAATTTCGAATAACTATTTATTTGTTAAAAGTTTTTGAATACTTAAATTCGAGTTGAAATTAAATTCTGAGAATTGAGAACAAGAAACAAGTAGTATCAATGTGTTTTTAAATTTATATAAATATAATTTTTATAAGATTCTTGAGAAAATTCAAAAAAGACTTTTGAATATTTCAGACGTGCTAAAAAAGAATCTAGAAGATTTTAAAGAAATTTATTTTATTTTAATGGAAAATTATTATTTTATTATTACATATTATTATAGGATAAATTCGAGTCTTTCTAAAAGGTACTTAGGACTAGTCCTTAACAAAACAAGAAATAACAAGAGATAAATTTTTCAAATATATTCTAGTCTATTTAAAACGTCCAAAATTCCTAAAAAATGTTTAAACTGACTCGAATTTTTCTTAAAATTTTGAAAAATCATTCAAAATGTTAAAAAAATGCCTTATAATCTTCTAAATTTTCCAAGGAATTTTAAGAAAAATTTTTTATTCTCTTGAAACCTCTTAAAATTCTTTTGAAGCGTCTAAAGTTTATTTTTTAAATATTTAAAAATCTACATTTCTGAAAATCTTTTAAAGTCTAAAATTCCTTTTTCAATCTCTTAATTCTACTAAATATTTCTCGAATTTACTCGATTAAAATTTTTTTTTTCAAATATTTACTAAATTGAAACATTTTGCTATAAAATGTTCCACGACTCTTTTTCGAAATTTTAGGAAATCGTTTGTAATGTTTAAAAACAATTTTTCAATTTTCTCTTGAAGTTCATTTTTCAAAATAAAAAATCATTAAAAATTTTCACACGGATATTAAGAAAATTATTTTTTTTAATCTTGTCAGACCTTCTAAGCCTCCTAATCTTGACTTATTCATTTTTTTTTAATTCTGCAAAATTAAAAAACATTGTCCAAAAACCTTTCAGATTCTCCTTTCACAATTTTTGAAATCTTTTTCAATAATCTCTTGAAATTAATTTTTCGAAATAAGAAATTATTGTAATTTTTCCTAGGAAAATAATTTTTTTTAAATTCTTATGAACCTCCTGCAAAATTCAGTTTACCTAAGAATTTTTTAAATCCTGCAAAATTAAAAAAAATTGTCTCTAAAGTCTTCCATATCCTTTGCCACAGATTTTTAAATCTTTAAAACTTGAAAAAATTATTTTAAAATAAAACCTAAACCATTGAAAATTTTCCCAGAAGTTTTTGCCCATAATTTAATTTTTCTGATCTTCTTAAAAATGTAAGAAAGTTTACAAACAATTGTTATTTTCATGTTTAGATTCATACTTTAATTATGAAGCTGTATTCAGTATCGGATGGTCCACCATCTTTAGCTTGCAGGCAAGCTCTGAAAGCTTTAAACATAGATTATGAGCTCATAGACGTCGATTTTGGAAAAGGAGAGCACATGACTGAGGAGTATGCTAAGGTCAGAAAATTACAAAAAAATTAGTCCAAGTACGCCCACAAAAAAGGGTTTCGTTGCCTTTTAATACGTTAATTAAATCGTTCAAATCTCCCACTCCCGTACTCTCCCTCCCCTCACTTCACCCCTCCTCAACTTCTTCCTCTTCCACATCCCACTCTCCTTACTTCCCCAGCCTTTAATTTCTCTCCCCTACTCACCCTCACTACCCTCCTAGCCCTCCCATCACTTCCCTCACTATCATCCCTCACTACCCCCTCTCACTTATAATCATTTTCCCTACATTCCATCACTTCCCCCACTTTTCCTATTTCTCCTCCCTTGTTTCCCTTCACCTTCTATACTTACTCTCCTTTGTTTCCTCTCACTTCTCCTAATTTCCTGACTCCATTTCTCCCTATTTCTCTTCAACTTCTTCCTCTTCTACTTCCTGCTCTCCTTACTTCCCCAGGCATCACTTTCCATCATCTACTCACCCTCACTTCCCTCTCTACCATCCGTCACTACCTACTTTTCATCACTACCCTTCACTACCCTACTTTTCATCAATTCCGTCACTTCCTATATTTCTTCGTCCTAATTTCCCTTCACCTTCTGTACTTACCCTCCTTCGTTTTCCCTCACTTCTCCTAATTTCCTGACCCGATTTCTCCCCATTTCCCTTTTCAACTCATTCCTCTTCTACTTCTTCCTCTCCTTACTTACCGAGCCATCAATATCCCTCCCCTACTCATCCTTACTATAATATCAGCCTTCCCATCACTACCCTCTTTTACTTCTAATCATTTCCTCTACTTCCCATCACTTCCCTCAATTCTTTTATTTATCCTCCCAATTTTCCTTCATTTTCTGTACTTCTCTCCTCTAACACCCCTAACTTCCTTAATTTTCTGGCCCCATTTTCCCGATTTCCCTTTTCAACTTCTTCCTCTTCTACTTCCCACTCTCCTTACTTCCCCAGGCATCACTTTCCATCCCCTACTCACCCTAACTTCCCCACTAGCCCTCCCATCACTTCCCTCACTACCATCCGTCACTACCTACTTTTCATCACTACCCTTCACTACCTTACTTTTCATCACTTCCCTCACTTTTTATATTTCTCCGTCCTAATTTCCCTTTACCTTCTGTTCTTACTCTCCTTCGTTTCCCTTCACTTCTCCTAATTTCCTGACGCTATTTCTCCCCATTTCCCTTTTTAACTTCTTCCTCTTCTACTTCCTCTCCTTACTTAACCAGCCATCAATCTCCCTCCCCTACTCATCCTTACTACCCTTTTAGCCTTCCCATCACTACCCTCACTATCATCCCTCACTACCCTCTTTAATTTCTAATCATTTCCCCTACTTTCCATCACTTCCCTCACTTCTGTTATTTCTCCTCCCTAATTTTCCTTCATTTTCTATACTTCTCTACGCTAACACTCCTAACTTCCTCAATTCTCTGGGCCCATTTTTCCCGATTTCCCTTGTCAATTTCTTCCTCTTCTACTTTCCACTTTGCCTACTTCTCTAGCCATCGATCTTCCCTTCACTACTCACCCTCACTTCCCTACAGCCCTCCCATCACTTCCCTCACTATCATCCCTTACTACCCTCTCTCACTTATGATCATTTTCCCTACTTTCCATCACTTCCCTCACTTCTCCTATTTCTCCTCCTCAATAACTCTCCACTTTCTGAACTTACTCTCCTCCATTTCCCCCTACTTGTCTTAATTTCCTGGCCCCATTTCTCCATATTTCCCTTTTCAAATTCTTCCATTTCTACTTCTTCCTCTCCTTACTTACCCAGCCATCAATATCCCTCCCCTACTCATCCTTACTACCCTACTAGCCCTCCCATCACCTGCTTCACTATCATCCCTCACTGCCCTCTTTCATTTCTAATCATTTCTCCTAATTTCCATCACTTCTCTCTTTTCTGTTATTTCTCCTCCCTAATTTTCCTTCATTTTCTATACTTCTCTACTCTAACATTCCTAACTTCCTCAATTTTCTGGGCCCATTTTTCCCGATTTCCCTTGTCAATTTCTTCCTCTTTTACTTCCCACTTTGCCTACTTCTCTAGCCATCGATCTTCCCTTCCCTACTCACCCTCACTTCCCCACTAGCCCTCCCATCACTTCCCTCACTATCATCCCTCACTACCCTCTCTCACTTATGATCATTTTCCGTACTTTCCATCACTTCCCTCACTTGCCTCATTTCTCCTATTTTTCCTTCTTAATAACTCTTCACTTTCTGTACTTACTCTCCTCCATTTCCACTCACTTCTCCTAATTTTCTGGCCCCATTTCTCCCCATTTCCCTTTTCAACTTCTTCCTCTTCTACTTCTCATTCTCCATACTTCCCCGGGCATCACTTTTCACCCCTACTCACCCTCACTACCTTACTAGGCCTCAAATCACTTCCTCACTACCATCCCTCACTACCCTCTTTCACCTCTAATCATTCCCTCTACTTCCCATCACTTCCCTCACTTCTTCTATTCTCCTCCATAATTTCCCTTCACTTTGTGTACTTACTCTCCTTCGTTTCCCCTCACTTCTCCTACTTTCCTTGTCTCATTTCTGCCTATTTCCACTCATTCCCTTCCACTAATTCCCCCTCTATTCCCCGATCTCTCCCTATACTTCCCTCCACTTACCCTAATTCCTTACCCCTAATTTTCCCTCACTTCATATACTTCCCTTCAATTGTCCTCACTTCCTCTGCTTTCTTTCCTCTATTTTTCCCTCACTTCCCATACTATTCCTCCCCTCATTTACCCTCGCTTTGCCTACTTCCCTTTCCCATTTCCTTTAACTTCTCCTACTTTTCTTCCCCCAGTTCTCCCCAATTTCCCTACTCCCCCTTCTTTCATAGTCCCTCTCTTCCCCTACCCCTTTCTATACTTCCCTTCGCTTACCCTACTTCCTTTCCCCTAATTTTCCCTCAATTCACCTACTTCCCTTCAATTATCCTCGCTTCCATTCGTTCCTCTTCTCCCATTTCTTCTTACTTCCCATAATACTCCTCTCCACATTTCCCCTCGCTTCCCCTACTCCTACTTACTTTTTCCCCTCACTTCTTCTACTTCCCTTTCCCCATTTTTCACCAATTTCCCTACTCCCCCGCCCTTCATAGTCCCTATGAACCCTCCCTATACTTCCTTTCGCTTAAACTACTTTTCCCCTAATTTTCCCTCAATTCACCTACTTTCCTTAAATCATCCTCGCTTTCCCTGCTTTCCCTCTTATTTCCCCACACTTTCCATACTACCTCTCTCCTGATTTCTCCTTGCTTCCTTTACAGCCCCGCCCGTCATTTCCCCTACTTTCCATCCCCTCATTTCCTCTACTTTCACTCTCCTCATTTCCCATCAAACCCTTCTTATTTCTCCTCCGGAGGAAAAATGACGATGGAGGGACACCGGACCGAAACTGTAAGGTTTTCTGCCCGGGGCTACGAAACCCTAAAAATTTATATCTATGTAATTAGAAATATGATAAAATATTTATTAATTCAAGGTAAATAATTTAGTTAAAAAATGAGGTATTAATTATTTTCTATTGAATTTTTCTAGTTGAACCCACAGAAAGAAATTCCTGTTCTCGTAGATGATGATGTCGTAATGGGAGAGAGGTATTAAAAAAAAATATTTTAATTTTTCTACATCAATCGGGAAGACTAAAAAATCCCGAAAAATAAAATTCCGGACTCTGTAAAATTTTTTAATAGAAAATGTTCGAAATAGAAAATTCTCGAAATTAGAATCAAGAATTTTATAACTTGTGAATTTTTCTCTGGCGAATATTTTATTTTGGGAATTTTCTATTGTTCAAGGAATCTGTATTATCATTAGAGAATAACAGAAAATATTTCACGTCTTTTCAGACTAGATGGAGCTATGAAAGATAAGTTATTTTAAATAATTTTTTCTCTGAAAAAAGATCTTCTCCTTTCGCTCCGGTGGGAATCGAACCACAGAACTACTGATTTCCAGTCAGGTGCTTTTTCATTAAGCTACTAGAGAGATCGATAGAAGAAACTTTTTTCAGAAATACAAGCATTATTTTGATAGATAGTACAGATCAAATTTTTTAGGGAATCTGTATTATCATTAGGGAATAACAGAAAATATTTAACGTCTTTTCAGACTAGATGGAGCTATGAAAGAAAAATTATTTAAAATAATGTTTAGGTCCTCTCCCATTAAGCTACTAGAGAGATCGATAGAAGAAACTTTTTTCAGAAATATACGCATTATTTACATAGATGGTACAAATAAAAAATTTCAAGGAACCTGTATTACCATTAGAGAATAACAGAAAATATTTAACGTCTTTTCAGACTAGATGGAGATATGAAAGAAAAATTATTTTAAATAATTTTTTTTCTGAAAAAACATCTTCAGAAAAAAATGGTCTAAAATAATTTTTATTTCATAGTTCCATCTAGTCTGAAAAGACGTTAAATATTTTCTGTTATCCTCTAATGATAATACAGATTCCTGAAAAAATTCGATTCGTACCACCTATCAAAATAATGCGTGTATTTCTGAAAAAAGTTTCTTCTCTCGATCCCTCTAGTAACTTAATGGGAAAGCACCTGACCGGAAATCAGTAGTTCTGTGGTTCGATTCTCAGTGGAGCGAAAGGAAAAAATCTATTTTCAGAAAAAAAATTCAATTTTTTTATTGTTGGGAATTTTAATTTTCGGGATTTTTCAGTTGTCCCCATAAATTTGATAAGTTCATCTGTAAATAATTATTCTGTCTTCAACAGTAATGCTATTCTACAATATCTGGGTGATGTGTACGACAAATCTGGCTCTTTGTATCCAAAAGATCCCAAAGCTCGTGCAATAGTCAATCATCGACTTTGTTTCAATTTGGCTATGTACTATCGCAATATTTCAGAATATTCGGTAAGTTTTAAATAGTAAAATTCACATTCAGCAACACAATTTTTAGACAAAAAGCAAAATTCTTCTCATTATTGGAGAGGGATTAGGGAAACTGAGGATAAATGAGGGGAGGGGAAGTAGGGAATATGAGGGGAGGGCAAGTGTCGAAAATAGGGAAAATGAAGGAAAATAATTGGAGGTGGATTAGGGAAATTAAGGATAAATTAGACAAGGGAAGTATGGAATTTGAGGGGAGGGGAAGTTAGGAAAATAGGGAAAATAATTGGAGGGGGATTAGGGAAATTGAGGAAAAATTTAGGGAGAGGAAGTGGGGAAAATAGGGAAAATGAAGGAAAATAATTAAAGGGGGATTAGGGAAATCGAGGATAAATTAGGGGAGAGGAAGTAGGGAATATGAGGAGAGGGGAAAATAGGAAAAATGAAAGAAAATAATTGGAGGGGGATCAGGGAAATTTAGATTAAATTAGGAGAGGGGGAGGTGGAAATAGGGAAAATGAAGGAAAATAATTGGAGAGGGATCAGGGAAATTGAGGATCAATTAGGGGAGTGGAAGGGGGATAGGGAAAATTGAGGAAAATAATTGGAAGGGGATTAGAGAAATTTAGATTGAATCAGGGGAGAGGGAAGTATGAAATATGTGGGGATCGGAAGTGGGAGGAAAGAGAAGAGGGAAAGTATGGAAAATGTGAGAAAATAAGAGGAGCAGGATTAGGAAAAGTAAGGGAAAATTAGAACAGGGGAAGTAGGGAAAACGAGGAAAGATGTGATAATTATAGTAAATGAGGTGAAATTTGGGGATGAGTAGGGAAAGTGAAGGGAGCTGTGGGGAGGGGATTGAGAAGAAGTAAGGAGAAATTAGAGGAAGGGGAAGTGAAGGATGGGGAAATAGGGGGAATTATTAGAAATGAGGGTTAGCAGGAGTGAGTAAGTTAGGGTTGGGGGAAGCAGTGGAAAAGGAGTGTTAACTCGGGAAGTGAGGAGAGGGCGAAGTAGAGGAGGATGACGTTGGGGAAGTAGCTAAGGATGAAGTTAAAATTTGTAGAGTTAGAGTACGACTCTTAAAAGTATCTGAAAGCTTCAAAAATGCAATAATTCCTCTAATTTAAAAAATATTTGTAAAAGCTTCACAGAGGTGATGTAAAACTATCTTCTGAACAACACGAAGGGTACAAATAATCTTGTAGATAAAATCACCCTCAATTTTTCCAAAACTCACCCCTAAAGACACTATAAGGTAGAGGAGTAATAGAGGAGAATGTAGTTGAGGAAGGGAGGGGTAGCGAAATGTACAGTGTGAATGGGAGAAATGAGAATGCAGGAAATGAGAGAAAAGAAAAGTAGACGAATTTAAGTGAAATGAAGGTAGGATTGTTAAAGGAAGAGAACGGAAATTAGAGGAGATGCGGAGTATGGAAAATAGAGGAGAATGAAGTTGGAGAAGGGAGGGTTATCGAAGGTTGAAGTTATGGGAGGGGAAAAAGGATAAATGATGGGAAGGGAAGTGAGGAAATGAGGGAAGGGAAAATCAAAGGAGTTGAGGGGAAAAAGGTAGGGTAAGTAGAGGAAGTAAGGGGAAATTAGTGGGAGAAGTAGGTGTAGTAAGAGGAAGTAGGAGGAATGGTTGGAAGTGAAGGATGGTAGTGAGGAAAGCGAAGGGAGGTTCAGTAGGGTAGTGCTGATGAGTAGATGAGGAAAAGTGTTGTCTGGGAAAGGAAGCAGGGGACGGGGAGTGTTCGCTGGGGAAGTGCAGAGAGGGGGAAGTAGAGGACTATAAATTTGGAGAAGAAAGGCTAGCGAAGGGTGAAGTGAGGGGAGGACAAAAGAAATAAATGATGGGATGGGCAGGGAGAGGAAGGGAAGTGAGGGAAATTGGGAGAAAATGTGGAGAGGGAAAGTGAGTGGAGGGGAAGTAGGGGAAATGAGAGAAGGAAAATCAAAGGAATTGAGGGGGAAAAAGGTAGGGTAAGTAGAGGAAGTGAGGGAAAATTAGGGAGAAGAAGTATGTTTAGTAAGAGGAAGTAGGAGAAATGGTTGGAAGTGAAGGATGGTAGTGAGGAAAGCGAAGGGAGGTTCAGTAGGGTAGTGCTGATTAGTAGATGAGGAAAAGTGTTGTCTGGGAAAGGGAAGCAGGGGAAGGGGTGTGTTCACTGGGGAAGTGCAGAGAGGGGGAAGTAGAGGACAATAAATTTGGAGAAGAGAGCAAGTAGGAGAAATGATGGGAGGGGAAGTGAGGAAAGGGATAGGAAATGTAAGGGAAACAAGGGGGTAGGGGTAGCAAGGGGAGGGGTTGTAAGGGGAATTTTTTTTGTTGAAAAATTAGTAATTTCTCGAAATGTATTAAATTAAGTAATTAAATTAGTGTAATATTTTACAGATGGCACCTATTTTCTTTGATTATGAGCGCACACCTTTGGGATTGAAAAAAGTCAAAATGTCTTTAGACGTCTTTGAGACTTATCTAAAAGAATCAAAATCTACATATGCTGCAGGAAGTAAGTTCAAAAAACTATATAGGAAATTTTTCATTTAAATTTTTATTTTTTATTAATAATAATTAATATTATTATTATTTATCCACTACAAAATTGATCAATTTTTGAAATAATTTATCAAACCAATGAAAATAGAGCTAATGTTAATTGCTGTGAATTTTAAAGAAGAAATTGTTTATTTAACAAAAGTTATGTGGATTTTTGTGTTTAACCTTAAATTATAGGTAAAAGTTACAATCCTCATACAAACCTAAATCAAATTTTGATCTTTAAGATCTGATACAAATTGCTACCAACTTTTTTCAATTTTTGAAAATAGATTTAAATGTTTATTTATTAAATCCTCATGTAAAATTATGTAAATATAACATTTTTAACACTTGTTTTTACTGCAATTATTCGGTTTTTTCTTAAATAGAACATTCAATAGATGAAGATAATGAAAATTGAATTTTCAATTTTCTTTAATTTTCAACAAAATTCGCTTTTTTTCTAATTTTCAATTTTTCCCCATTTTCAATCGTCAAAGTTCAATTATTGAAACTTATGCTGTTAAAAATTCAACTGTTTAAAAGTAAAGAAAATTGAATTTACAATTTTTAACAGTTACAAATTTAATTTGCAATAGTTAAGAATTCAATTTTTAACATCTGAAAACTCAATGTCCAATTTCCTTTGATTGTCCTTCATTTTGAACAGTTGAAAATTCAATTTTCTTCGATTTTTGCTTGTATATAATTTAATAGAATTGAAAATTCAACTGCTAAAAAAACATTTGTTGTAAATTCAATTGTTGAAAGTTAAACTGTTAAAAATTGAAGAAGATTAAATTTTCAACAGTTAAAAATTAATCTTTCAATTTACTTCACTTTTTTTTTTAATTTTCAAGTTAAAAATTCAATTTTCAACAGTTGAAAATTCAATTTTCAACTTTCTTTACTTTTCAACCGTTCAAAAAATTCAATTTTCTTGGATTTTCGCCTGTGAAAAATTAAAAATTCAACTGCTAAAAATTTATTAGTTGTAAAAATAATTGTTGAAAGTAAAACTAATAAAAATTCAACTGTTTGAAATTGAAGAAAATTGAATTTTGAATAGCTGTAAATTCAATGTTCAATTTTCTTTAATTTTCAACAGTTGAGAATTCAATTTCTTTCGATTTTCGCTAGTGAAAAATTAAAAATTCAACTGCTAAAAATTTACTAGTTGTAAATTTAATTTTTGAAAGTAAAACTGTTAAAAATGTTATTCAACTGTTTGAAATTGAAGAAAATTGAATTTTCAATGGTTGTAAATTCAATGTACAATTTTCTTTAATTTTGGACAGTTGAAAATTCAATTTCCTTCGATTTTCGCATGTGAAAAATTAAAAATTCAACTGCTAAAAGTTTATTAGTTGTAAATTCAATTGTTGAAAGGTAAACTGTTGAAAATTCTCCTTTTAAGAATTCAACTTTTAAAATTAAAGAAAATTGAATTTTCAACAGTTGAAAATTCAATCTTCAATTTCCTTCAAGTTCTTTTAATTTTGAAAATGGATAATTGAAATGCTAAAAATTCATTTGTTGTAAATTCGACTACTGAAATTTAAGTTGTTGAAAATTCCAATGTTTAAAATTGAAAAAAATTGAAATTTCAAAGTTGAAAATTAAATGTTCAATGTTTTTTTTCATTAGTTTTCAACAATTACAAATTCAATATTCATCAGTTTAAAAATTTAATTTCTTCGAATTGTCTTTAATTTTCAACAGTTGAAATTTCAATTTTTAAAAATTTAATTTTTTCAACAGTTGGATTTTAAATTTTCCTCAATTTTCAACATTTAAAAATTGAATTCCGATTTTTCAGTTTTTTCAATTTTCAAAAGTTGATTTTTCTTCGATTTT
>CAKNXH010061332.1:4545-16005 GCA_932178445.1 Andricus quercusramuli
CTGAATTATGCTAGTGAAAAAAAGTTTTACTATAAAAAACCGATTTTCAAAATATGTAAATTACCATAACTTCCCTACTCTTCAATAAAATGTATTAATATTATAGGTCAATCGATTCGTTCCGAACCAAGGAATCTTTTATATTCTTGCATCAACTTTGAATTATGCGAATGAAAAAAGTTTTACTATAAAAAACCGATTTTTAAAATATTATTGAGTGCTAGAAAAAAATGCAATAAATATTTTTAGAAATCCTTTTGTCAGTTTCAAGATATTAGTGAGGAAAATAAGCTCTCCAAATTTCATCAATTTATCTGAAACCGTTTTCTAGTTATCGTGTTCACAAAAAACCGTGACATCCACCCACACATCCACACACACACACACACATCCGGACAATTGCTTAGAACATTGTATTAGACATTTTTAAATTAGGGAGGGTTCAATTAAATGAATTTAAAATTTTTGAAAAATGTCACCATTACAAAGCACACATTGAATATTTTGCACAAATGTCAGTGAAAAGTCAAATCTAATCCGCGCTCATTTGTTCATTGCCGGTGACCGCGACTCCATTCAGACTGATACATATACCATTTCACCTGAGCATCCAATGTGACTGTACATTGTGAATATATAGATATGTAGAAGACAGTTCCTAGATTGTCTTCCAATAATTCGATGACTTTTTTCACTTTTTCGATGAAGTCTGCGGTTCTTTAATCAAAATTATACGAGATTCTAAAAAAAAAGTGGCCTATCCTAGAATGGTTGACTAGTCAAGTGAAGTTTCGACAAGTTATTTTTTCCGTGTAGAGGATTTTGCTAGTAAAAATGTATTTTTACAAACAGCAGTCTGAGATTTTATAATGATTTTGAATATTTATAAAGTGACTTATCTGCGAACATAAAAATAAGTGGAAGTATTTTTCTCATTATTATAAAGGAATAATGTAAACAAATGCAAAGTTCAAGTCATTTTTGAAAGTTCTTTTGTGTACTTCTTGGGAAATTTGTTGCGATTGATTTCCTAGTGACATTCCGGAGCCATGAAGGTTTCGAAAAAAAGGGTTCGAAACAGACATCCTGTTATGATCATGCACACAACTTTTGATTGATCTACATTGCGAATTTGTTTATAACAATCACATTTTTTACAGAATGTTAATTTACTATTCCGCACTATCAGTAATAAACCAACTGAAACAAATTTACAAAAGAAGTAAATGAAACAATAGAAAATTGCACAAACAGCGATATTACTTTATGCCATTGTCACGAGCCGAACAAAGGCGAGGGTAGTTTGGAAGGAGTGAGAAAGTGAGAGACCAGTGTTGCTGATTATGTCAGGCTGTTAAGACCTGACCAATTATTTGCTTATGGGTTAGGAGTCACTAACAATCCTATGGGGATTTCGTCAATAAAGTGTTTGAAATAAAGGATATATAGTTAAGATAATAGATGATTTATTAGGAAGACATAGAAAATATAAACAGTTGCATGAATTAAAAAACTTACAATTACCTTTCTAATCCTGAAAGGGCAAGAGAGGTTGTTTTGTCGATTGTAGCTCTGATATGTCGTAGGGCAGCGACGGAACTATACCGGATGTTTGTATGAGTTTTCTTCGAAGTGACTTAATTAGTGTAGTGAAATGACGCACGATCACTCTTCACTAGTAGAGCGTTACACGGTCCTGAACAGCTGTCGAATCCATTCTTGAGTTCTTTTGCACAAACGTTAAACCAACGGATTTTATCCGGAAAATGACGAAGGGACTTTAGTTCACAACTTGATGATTCCTTACTTGGTTCACGAAGAGTTAAAAATACGCGACTTGTTCAGAGCGACTTGTAGATCAAAGTTGTGAGTATGACTGCTGGGAACGTAAGACAATTAACAGGGGTGGTTCTGGGGTTTATGTAGTTCTGAATCTGTATGTTAATTGGGTGGTTACATTTTGTGAATGGCACGTAAGGTGGTATTTTGTGAATAGCACGTACGATCTAAATGAGTGGATTTGGAATGATTCACGCCAGTGAGTATTGCATTATGCGAGCGACCAATATGTAAGTCCCCTCTACCGCGACGTCCGGCTATCGGTTGTCTTTTCTCTTGACCTTTCAGGAATAGAGATTCTAGATGCTACTTGTCCGTATTTCCATATATCTACTATCTGTTTCAAAAATCCTGGCCCCTCTACAAATCATTGAATAACTCTATAAAAAAATCGCTTTAAAAAAGGAAAAACATCTTGTCACTCTTTATTTTATTACGAATAAGTACAATATAATTTCATCGCGATGCGTCCATAACTTTTCATGCAAATTTGCAGTGAAGGTAAAAAACGTGGTTAAAAGCACCTTCTGTAACTTGGACAAATTTTGACCGCTGTATTTCGTCGAAAACTGCATGAATTCTTTTGCAAAAAATCGAGTGGTTACCTTGAAGTTTTATTTATGAGTACATTTTCGAAGAATTCGAAAATATTTATAACTTTGGTGTCGGCAGTAAATAAAAGCGAAGGATGGTAACTCAGCTTCTAATCAAGCTGGAAGGCTCTACTGAGGCTTTCAATTTAAAAAAAAAATCAACAAATAATTCAATGGTTGGTTTTTAAAAACAGTTAATTATATCAATAACACGCTATCGCACATCATGGTTTACAAGTTTTTTTGGGACTGGAGGCACAAAAGAAGTCGATGATACTCTCAGCGGGTTCCAGGGTATCGATGTCCTGCTTGATCCTTTGCCTCATAAAGTGACCTTTTTTTTCTTCAACTTTCGTACATCTGGTAGAATGTGTCGTGTGGGTCAACCGACTTTAACAATAGTGGACGGCAACACCTTCAACGTATCGATTACAATTGTGGTGGACTACCGTAGAAAAAAAAAACAGAAAAAATAATATGCAAAGCGTGTTATTGATGTAATTAACAAATTTTAAAAACACACCGTTGAATTTGTTGATTTTTTTTTAAATTGTTAGGCCTCAGTAGAGCCTTCCAGCTTAATTAGAAGCTGAGTTAGCATTCTTCGCTTTTATGTATTTACTGCCGACACGAAAGTTATAAATATTTTCGAATTTTTCAAAAAAGTACTCATAAATAAAACTTCAAGGTAACCACTCGATTTTTTGCAAAAGAATTCATGCAGTTTTCGACGAAATACAACGGTTTTTTACCTTCACTGCAAATTTGCATGAAAATTTATGAAGGCATCGCGATGATATGATACTGTACTTATTCGTAATAAAATGAGAATTGACAAGATATTTTTCCTTTTTTTAAGCGATTTTTTTATTGAGTTATTCAATGATTTCTAGAGGGGCCAGGATTTTTGAAACGGATGGTAGTCAGACGCTTTTGATTACTGCATTTTCTGACTATACATGTTCTTTCACTTACTATTTAGGTTGTACATTAATAGTGTGGAATATATAATTAAAATTATTGCTTTCCTTTAAGCACGCGTATGTACTTATATTCCATATGTTTAGATTTGACTTTAAAATTGTTATTGTTTAAATTGTTAGGATTATCAGTACATTCGCATGACAATAGATACAATTATAATTATCTTTTCATTAACCGAGCTTCGTCGATATTTACTGAGTTCGTATCCCTCCATGGTAAAACAATTTAAGAACCTTGTGGTTTCTATCTTACAGGCCGTAGTACAGTTGCCACAGTTAGGTTTAAACTTAGAGAAAATCGTTCATGTGCCTGCTTATAGCTGATGGCATTAGCTTATCTTACGCGGAGTAAGTTAGGTTGCGCCTAGTTAGGCGTTACATAAAATTTTTCAAAATTGGGGATGTAGCTCCATTCGCTTATGGCAATCACATTTTCCATAAGATGTCAATTTATTGCCCTGAATATCACTGGCAAAGCAGTAAAAACAAAACAAATAATATATGTATATATCACGAAGGAATAGTAAGGAGTAGTATCCCTGTAAGTGGAGAGTGCTTGCCACGAATGAAAACTCGTATGCTGGCCCGTGCACCTGCGCACTGGCGGTTGCCATGCCAACGATGTCAACACGTGTTTGAACTTTCGAACATATGTATTGAACGAACATCAACAAACGAACATAACCTACATGTGCATCGAGATGTCAAAATATAACATAGGCGAGTGGGTATAACACGTGACTGCGAAAACATTTCTGCGCATGTGCACGTGCCAGCATACGAGTTTTCATTCGTGGCAAGCATTAACGAATTCTTGGACGTCCCTTGTCCCACCTCTGCTCACCAAACGCTTAGGGTGACACCACTCCTTACTATTCCTTCGTGGTATATATATATATATATATATATATATATATATATATATATATATATGTCCATTTTCTCGGTGAGGAGCTGCTGAGGAGCTGAAAAGCTACTCACTCAAGGCAGAGATTGGAATAGCGTCCGGTTTTGCTTCCAGTACTCTCGGCATCCCATGAGAGCGCCTTTCCTTTAATATCAGTCCTTAAGCATTACGACGTTTAGATCTGAGAGTGTTGCGCTCAAGAAGAAACGAACGCCGAATCTGATCACAGACCCCTTACTGATTCCGAAATGAGACCCACCTAAATATTTCTCAAGTCCCCTCAACGAGACTTATGACACCAAGTTACCTCAATCAACTTTTAGGCTGCAGATAGAAGATACTGACCTGCTGTATTCACATCTTTACCTAGAGAAAAGGTGAGTAGCGCGCATGAGTTCCTTCTCAATTCCTGTTACGAAACTTTCTACTCGGGGCTGTGTCGGTATATATCATCAGTCACGGACATATTTCATAATATAGTAAGTGGTCTGATTATTTTTGCTTAAACTTCATCACGGGTGATCCCGACTTTGTCTTCATCAACCGCAGACTAATTCAAGTACCTGATGAGTTAAAGATTTAAATGAATATAATACGATGTTTGAAGTTGCTTGCGATGATGTTGTAGTAGGCACAAAATTAGGTGTATAGTGTAGCTTGGAGTCCGTCCTTTACAGCTGTTGTCCTTAAGGAGCGGCCGAGAGCATTGTAGGTTATAAATCGAGAATACTTTGAAAGATTTTAACTTAAAAACTATTGAAGATCGAGCATTTGCTTTCTTTCCAATCGCCGCACAATTAAGATTATTAACAATATGAATCGAAGTTCAATTCTATTGAAAATTTGAATAATGTATGGAAAATTGGGGGATCCTCATTCCGTGGGATAAAATCATATTTTCTCTAATCTTGTGCTACATGTAGATGATTTCGTGAGGTTACTCGAGAAAAATACACCCACCAATTTTGAACTCAGTCGGATATTTTTTAAGAAAAATTTTTTCTTAAAAAATTTAACAAACAGAGACATTAAGCCTTAGACCTTGATATTTGTTCTTTTGAGTTTGGATTTTATTGCCTTTCTCAGGGAATAGGTTTCTGGGTCAACCCTAAAATCAATCGGATAACATGTGGAGGTGCCCCCACCGATTGAAAATTTCACATGTAATTTACATAAGGAAAACTGAGTGAAACCTTGAAAATAATATAACTTTTTCAAATTTAATCAAATTATAATGTCCACCTAGGGAGTAACCATATTTGGCACACTAAAAAAATGCTCATGTGTGAAATCGATCATTTTGAAAAAAAATTACAAATGGCGGTCATCTGAAATCAAAATGATTAATTTTGCACATTATCATTTTTCTCAGTGTGCCAAAAGCTGCCACTGAACAAAATTATAACATTTTGAAGGTTAGTGGGCATCTTTTTCTCGAGTAGACTCATGAAATCATCGACATGGAGCATAACGTTTAAAGTTTCGATAATAAGCACCACTCTCATGGGAAATATTTAATTTGAAAGATTAATAACAATACAATTTTTTGTTCCAGTACCTTGGTTCCTTGGAAAGTATTTAGACATGAACTGAATCAAGTTCACCCAATAAGTTCTGGATTACAAGCCATGGCTCTCAAATCTACGATAGATCTTACTTGTAATGGCTACATTTCTAATTTCGAATTTGATGTTTTTACGAGGTAAGCTTCCTATTATTAGCACGTACTAATTTATCATTTCACGTCTAGCATGTCAATTCTGTTTTTACTAATTACAAATGTATATCTACATTTTTTCTTCGCTGTTTGCGAGGCAAATGAATGTTATTTCGTAAGTTCATGTATACTGGCAATTTTTTTCAGTTTATTGATTTTATTTTGGCTGAAAGGTAACTTAAAAAAAAATTATCGCTTTAAAACTTTGGGAAATTTAAGAGAAAAAACTAATCTACGTTCTTAACTGCGTTAGAATAAAAATTCGGTAAAAAATTTGTTTCCATAAGATAGCATAAAAAAAATGTTTCGCAAAATTTCTACTGAAACGAAGCTACAAACCGTAGTTTATATGTAACATACTAAGAGTGCTTTATTACCATTTCTGTCACTCTTATGATAATCGGTGCTCTCGGAGGCATCAAGCCTTCACTGGCAGAAGGCGGTCGTCCTGGGATCTCCGTGTTCTCAAGAGGCGCGAGGCTTTTGCCGGACCATCGTACAATAGTCCATCATATGCTGCAGCCAGGTATGTGAAGCTGACGTAAACCACATTGACGAAGTGAGTTATGACCTATATCATAATTAAGGGCTAATTCAATGCTGTAAAGTTAAATTATATGTTATGTTTTTTTAAAAACTATAACAGGGTTTACACTGGTTTAACGTTAAGCTGACTTAATCACACGTGAAAATAATATTGAATCGAGTTGTAACCTATACCATATTCAAAGGCTTATTTAAGGCCTTCTGAAACCAACAAAAAAATAATAATTTCCAAAGTCAAACCATATCGCTGTAAAACTACCCTTCATACAAATTACGCAAACTTCGTAAAACTAACCATAAAGGCTCATTCAGGACTCTATATGTCCACAAAAAGAAATTTTTTTAAACTAACTCTTAAACCTCAAGAACGAATAAAAATAAAGCTATCCGTAAAATTAAATGATAAATTTAACCAAAACGAAAATTATGCATTAACCCGTTTAGCTGAAATATTTCAGAATATTCTACAAAAATTAACTTAAGGAGCGACAATGATGGTAGTAAAGATCTCTTAGGGCCCCACTGTCTCTGGACGTAAGGTGTTCCCGCGTGAGTAGGATAACCGGATAGTATGTGTCCTAGGTACTCAGAATGTGCATGCCACTCTATGCACCTATCTCTGGCAACTTCTTAACGTAAGATGTGGCTACGGTATACTAAGGTGGAAATGACACCGCCCTGGCACGCACAAATGAAACTCTGTGTCTGAATTAAGCCCGAGTGATTTGAGAAAAATATATTGTTAGTAGCTGTTCGAGGCGGATATCGACCTCTGCTTTCCTCTCCTGGACTTATAAAAATGAGGCATCTAGATAGAGTAAGTGCACTTTCTTCACTTCTGATGTTAAGATTTAAGCCAAGGGTCTCGGACACCTGATCCGCGGCTTTGTGAAGAAACGCTCCTTTGCCAATCATCTCGTGATTCTTGGCCATTGCCAGGAGAGGATCTCTTCCATTTGCGACGATTTGAGCTGTAGCCATGATAATTCGGTTATAAAGACACAAGAGATTTAAAAGTCCGCGTTCGCCTTTACGGTGTGGGTTGTATAAGCGCAGAACGGACTAGTTGATATACAAGTTCTGCTTCATACACGGAGAGAAAAATGTAGGCATTAGCGCGTGAACATTTTTCACGCATTAATTCTAAAAGTGCGAGCAAGATTTCCAAGAGCCTCCACGGACTTTCTCGGTGAGTCTCCTTGCGAACATTTAGTGGTGCGAACGTGTCAACAGGCAGAAGGCGTGGTCTAAAAGCAAATCGCAAGGAGACTCACCGAGAAAGTCCGTGGAAGCTCTTGGAAATAAAACAAGAGACGCCTGCGATATGCGCCTGTTGAATAGTCCATGCGTTAGCGCCTTGAACTCTCTTGCGCTAAACCCCGGATTTTTTTCTCCGTGTATGCATAATCTTACTTGTGGCAGTGTCGAGGGCTGTGAGCTCGTGCATCGTAGAACCGGGACGGCAAGCATGTTAGTCGAAGATATCTTTTCCAACGCCGTAAATTAGAATACCAAATCTGTCGAAGGAGGCGCGCGTATCGCGTCCGAGAGCCTGCTTCACTATGATGTTATATCCTGAATGCGGCTCGCAGATACGCCTAGGTATAGGTAGGTGGCTTCCATAGCAATCCAGCACATCGACCCTAAGTTGATCAGTTCACCCAAAAGGGTCAGTGTCTTGCTGGTACGTCATCGTGTTTCCATCCACATTATTTTCACTACCCCGAAATCTAGGGCGATCGGCGCTGTTTGCCGACCCACGAGCAGCTAAGGAAAGGTTTGTCCGATTGCAGAGCCCCGCATGCAAGGGTTATGTTGCATTCTCTAGAAGGTCGCCCGGTGTCCCAAAGACATCATTGTAGGACAGCGCACCAAGGTACCATTCAGCTTTCGACACAGTTATGCCGAAAAAACATTAAGGAATTTTTCAGAAAAGATAGTAAAATGTTGTACATACAAGGAGAAGGCCTCACCTGCGACATTGGCATTCAAATGAGATTATCATCAATCGATAGTACATTGAAAAATATTAGACACGTGTCCCGGCTTCTTTGTAAGTGCGTCTTTGTTTAAGAATTATGAGCGTTTGAAAATCACGGTCGCCGCGGGTTCAAATCATTTTGTCGTCAACTTTTTTTTTAATTTCTTGCACTGCAAACATGTAAAATAATTATTTTATAATGCTCCTCCGGTAATTTAACACTTTTGTTACCAAAAATAGTTGATTTATTGGGAAATAAATATCATGCTAACACCTTTTGGTTGATTTATTTGTGTAATCGTGACTTATTATTATTTACACATTTTCGGATGATATTTGTGGTACAAACACGTGAAACAACGTTTCCGACGTTTTTGTCGTCGTCAACTCTCATTCCGTAGCTGCAGTGAGTGCTTCTATTTGCAAAAATGGCGAATAACAATTCCGCAAGTAGAAGTGGTGAAATTAAGGCTCATGTAGTGGGTGTATTCCAACCTACAAAACTCACCTAAAAAAATTGGTTTCGAATGCTGGCGCACCGAAAGGATGTCAGCGGGCAATTTTTTTCCCCACAGGAATAACATATTCATATTTGAGGCGGAAAGTCCCTCCGGAACGTCAAAACTCGCGATAAATATTAAAAAATTAAAAAATAAAAACATTTTTCAGCGATCGAAAAAAAATAAACAGAAACAGTACAATCAGCGCCGCGTGGTGTCCCGATCAATCACTAAATCGATTTAAAAGGACTTCTGGCGCCATATTCAAAATAGAAAAAGCATTGAAACATATGTAGGAGTAATAATTCTTAATAAGTTATAATATATTATTTGAAAAACATAACAAATAAATATTATCTTACAAAGATATAAGAAAAGAAGAAGGAAAAATATATTCAACGCAAAATACTGACTGATAAAATAGATAAATAAAATTTGCAACATTTTCTTATAATTCTGAGTTGTTCTTATAACATTCCCTTCACACGATCCACACAGAAGAAATAATTTACATATAGCTGAAAAAGATTTGGTAAAGATTTTCCAAATTTGTAATTAGCAAAAATAAGCATTTTCCATAAAATGCAATGTTATTGTGTTTATGATTTTTTCAGAGAAACCTTAGGCTATATAATGTGCAACCAACACCCCACAAAACCCACCCACGCAATAGAACTCAACTGTAGAAAGCTGGAAAGACCCGGTAAATAGTTTCCGATCTTAATCCATGAGAATATAATCATTTCCCTAAAAAATCAAAGTTATAGCGACTTTGATTTTTCTAAAAGGTCCTTGGATTCTGGATTAGTATTATAACATCCCCGAAAGTCCATCCACCCACAAGAAATAAATTACATACGGCTGTTAAGATTTTGTAAAGATTTTCCAAACTTGTAATTAGCAAAAAAAAGTTATTTCCACAAAATGCAAAGTTATTGTGTTCATAATTTTTTCAGAGAAACCTTAGGCTACATAATGTACCCCTAATACTCCATCGAACCCACCCATGTATTAGAAATCAATTCTAGTAAGCTGGGGAGACTTGGTAAATATATTACTGTATTATTCTTTGATGAAAAAATAACATTTTTAGAAAAAGTCGAAGTCGTTGTCTCTATGATTTTCTGATGTGATCCTCAGTCAATAGATTGTTATCAGAACACCCATACAAACCCACTCTCGCATTAGAAATCAATTCTAGAAAGTTTTCCAGACAAATTTTTTGTCATTTATTCCAAAGACATTCTGACTCTTATGGCTTCATTTTAAACCTGAATTCGAGTTGGAATTCACAGGCTCAAGTCAATCAGACTCCATTGTGGCCGCTGGTCATTATGAAAACGATTTAAAATTTGTGTTTTTTCACCCTACTAATCAGAGTCGATTTTCAAGACAAATTTGTTGTCATTTATTCCAAAGACATTCTGACTCTTATGGCTTCATTCCAAACCTGAATTCGAGTTGGAATTCACAGGCTCAAGTCAATCAGACTACATTGTGGCCGCTGGTCATTATGAAAACGATTTTAAATTTGTGTTTTTTCACCCTACTAATCAGAGTCGATTTTCAAGACAAATTTTTTGTCATTTATTCCAAAGACATTCTGACTCTTATGGCTTCATTCCAAACCTGAATTTGAGTTCGAATTCACAGGCTCAAGTCAATCAGACTACATTGTGGCCGCTGGTCATTATGAAAACGATTTTAAATTTGTGTTTTTTCACCCTACTAATCAGAGTCGATTTTCAAGACAAATTTTTTGTCATTTATTCCAAAGACATTCTGACTCTTATGGCTTCATTCCAAACCTGAATTCGAGTTGGAATTCACAGGCTCAAGTCAATCAGACTACATTGTGGCCGCTGGTCATTATGAAAAAGATTTTAAATTTGTGTTTTTTCACCCTACTAATCAGAGTCGATTTTCAAGACAAATTTTTTGTTATTTATTCCAAAGACATTCTGACTCTTACGGCTTCTTTTCAAACCTAAATTCGAGTTGGAATTCACAGGCTCAAGTCGATCAGACTCAATAGTGGCCGCTGGTCATTATCCCTGGACGAAAATATGTACAAAAATACATTTTCATTAATAAATAAATAACAAAAAAAATTTTGGTCATTCTTCATTTAATCTCCACCATTACAATTAAGAAAGAAGAATGGATTCAAATTGCGATGGCGATTAAAGGGTCGTAACTTTACTATTATTTATAATTACGTTTAATTAACTTACTTAGTAAGTAATTAGTAATGTGAAAAAAGACCAATTTGAAATCGTTTTCATAATGACCAGCGGCCACTACTGAGTCTGATCGACTTGAGCCTGTGAATTCCAACTCGAATTTAGGTTTGAAAAGAAGCCATAAGAGTCAGAATGTCTTTGGAATAAATGA
>CAKNXH010061332.1:16015-32641 GCA_932178445.1 Andricus quercusramuli
AGTCAGAATGTCTTTGGAATAAATGATAAAAAATGTGTCTTGAAAATAGACTCTGTTTAGTAGTGTGAAAAAAGACGAATTTGGAATCGTTTTCATAATGACCAGCGGCCACAATGGAGTCTGATTGACTTGAGCCTGTGAATTCCAACTCGAATTCAGGTTTCAAAAGAAGCCATAAGAGTCAGGATGTCTTAGGAATAAATAATAAAAAACTTGTCTCGAAAACTTTCTACAATTGATTTCTAATGCGAGAGTGGGTTTGTATGGGGTGTTCTGATAACAATCTATTGACTGAGGATCACATCAAAAAATCATAGAGACAACGACTTCGACTTTTTCTAAAAATGTTATTTTTTCGTCAAAGAATAATACAGCAATATATTTGCCAAGTCTTCCCAGCTTACTAGAATTGATTTCTAATACGTGGGTGGGTTTGATGGAGTGTTAGGGGTACATTATGTAGCCTAAGGTTTCTCTGAAAAATCATTAACACAATAACTTTACATTTTGTGGAAATAACTGTTTTTTGCTAATTACAAGTTTGGAAAATCTTTACCAAATCTTAACAGCCGTATGTAATTTATTTCTTGTGGGTGAATGGACTTTTGGGGATGTTATAATAATAATCCAGAATCCAAGGACCTTTTAGAAAAATCAAAGTCGCTATAACTTTTATTTTTTAGGGAAATGATTATATTCTCATGGACTCAGATCGGAAACTATTTACCGGGTCTTTCCAGCTTTCTACAGTTGAGTTCTATTGCGTGGGTGGGTTTTTTGGGGTGTTGGTTGCACATTATATAGCCTAAGGTTCCTCTGAAAAAATCATAAACACAATAACATTGCATTTTGTGGAAAATGCTTACTTTTGTCAATTACAAATTTGGAAAATCTTTACCAAATCTTTTTTAGCTATATGTAGATTATTTCTTCTGTGTGGGTGGTGTAAAGGGAATGTTATAAGATCAACTCAGAATTAGAAGAAAATGTTGCAAGTTCTATTTATCTATTTTATCAGTCAGTATTTTGCGTTGAAAATATTTTTCCTTCTTTTTTTCTTATATTTTTGTAAGATAATATTTATTTGTTATGTTTTTCAAATAATATATTATAACTTATTAAGAATTATTACTCCTACGTATGTTTCAATGCTTTTTTTATTTTGAATGTGGCGCCAGAAGTCCTTTTAAATCGATTTAGTGATCGATCGAGTCACCAGGCGGCGCTGATTGTACTGTTTCTGTTTACTTTTTTTCGATCTTTGAAAAACGTTTTTATTTTTTAATTTTTTAATATTTATCGCGAGTGTTGACGTTCCGGAGGGACTTTCCCCCTCAAATATGGATATGTGCTTCCTGTGGGGAAAAAATTGCCCCCTGACATCCTTTCGGTGCGCCAGCATTCGAAACCAATTTTTTGAGGTGAGTTTTGTAGGTTGGAATACCCACTACATGAGCCTTAATCACAACGACAATGTACAATGTACGACGAAAAGAACGTCGGAAAACTTTATATTTCACGTGTTTGTACGACAAATATCATCCAAAAATGTGTAAATAATAATAATAATTTTAAAAATTTTATTAAAATTATTTTAATATTTAAATTATTTAAATAATTTATTTCCCAATAATTCAACTTTTTTTGGTAACAATAATGTTAAATTACCGGAGGAGCATTATAAAATAATTATTTTACATGTTTCAGGTGGTCTAATATTTTTTAATGTATTATCGTTTGAGGATAGTCTCATTTAAAAGTCAATATCGCATGTGAAGCCTTTTCCTTGTAAATATGCTACACTAACCAAAAACATTGACCTAATTTTGTACATGTTTTTGGAAAAGATAGTTTAATATTATACTCAACATATTACCCTCGCCAAAAAATATTCCCCATGTGCCGCATTATCGCATATCCCACATAGCCCCATGTTCCAAATTACCTCATGTGCCATATTGCCCCATACGCTAAATTATATCATGTGTCATATTACCGCGTTTTCAATATTGCCTTAAATATACTACCCTAACCAAAAACATAGATCAGATGTACCAAATTACCTCATGTTACATATTTCCATGTATGCCATATTGCTCCATATTTTAAATCACACCATGTCATATTATCTCGTGTTACCGCATTTTTTGTTGGCCCATATTACACCAAATATACTACCCTAATCAAAAACATAGAACCGACGTGAAAAATTACCGTGTGTGCTACATTACACCTTGTACCACATTACGTCATGCGCTAAATTATCCCATTTATTATATTACCGCGATTGCCATATTACAGATTATTATGGCAGAATCAGTCGAGGACTTGCAAAGAATGTTAAATAAACTTAATACAAGCATAATAAATTTAAATTTAAAATTTAGAATTTAAAATTAAAAGATTTTTCGGGTTTCAATCGTGTGCGAAACTATGAATGTTGCCGACGTTTCGTGAACATTGCAGTTCACTTCTTCAGGGCTGACCTGAAACTGAAGTTTCAGGTTATGTTGTTCTTATATATGTATTCTTTACGATGCCTGTGATTGGCCAGAGCGCCCCATGGTGGGGACTGGTTGGACTTGATTGGCCAATCAAGTCCTTTTAACAAAAAAAAAAACCCGGGAGGACGGAAAGCCAAATCAGATTGGTATTATATCCATTGTCCCTATTGATGTTATCGGGGTGTTTCAAGATTTCGATTGCTTCTCTATGTTTTCTTGGAAATTTATTGTACGTTTTGGCGATGACGGTTGTTTTGTCAAATAAAATACTATGTCCTGTTCCGATATGATGCTCAGCTACTGCTGATTGTGTGAAATGTTTTAGCCTAACTTTACTCTCATGTTCCTTTTTTTTCTTTTTTTTTTTTAAAGACTTGATTGGCCAATCAAGTCCAACCAGTCCCCACCATGAGGCGCTCTGGCCAATCACAGGCATCGTAAAGAATACATATATAAGAACAACATAACCTGAAACTTCAGTTTTAGGTCAGCCCTGAAGAAGTGAACTACAATGTTCACGAAACGTCGGCAACATTCATAGTTTCGCACACGATTGAAACCCGAAAAATCTTTATATTATAAATTTTAAATTTATTATAATGAATCATCGTGAAAGTATTAAATCTATTATTAATACAAGCATGAAGAACATGGGCCTCAAAATTAACGTAAATAGAACGAAAATCATGGTGTTTGAGGGAAAAAGTGAGAAAACAATGTGCAACATTGTCCTAAATGATTAGAGATTAGAACAAGTTGATAAGTATGTATATCTAGGTAGTCTATACACTAACGACGGAAAAATAGATGGTGAGTTAGATAGGCACGTAAATAAGGGTAAGCAGGTTATCGGTAGTGCAGGGTCCATCCTCACTATTGTTGCCGTCCGAGACGAGAAATACCGAGCCTCGCTCACTTTCGTCTCGTTCATCACTCGGTTCCGTCTCGTTTTTCCGGGAGCATTACTCGGTTTGTCTTGTCAAATTCTTCCTCGTCCCGTCTCGTCCTTACTCGTTTCTTGCTCGGTTTTTCCGAGAAATGCGACAGATGTGCACTAGCAGAGCGTTATTTTGCCACCGTGACGCGCTAATGCTAATTAGCGTTCTTTAGTGAATAGCTAAAGTCGAAATATGATTACATATTATACTTTTTTGTTGATTACTGATTAATTTGATATCAAACACGACTATGTTTCGATTGTTTCAAAGATTTAACTTCACTTCTACTGTTGGTAAATAAAATATATTTGTTGGGGCATTTACAAAATCGAAAGAGCGCACCTCCTTAGATCGCTTCGACTACTACATATTTTTTAAATTCTATGAAATTGGAATGTGTAAAAAGTATGAAATCAGTCAGTAATCATACTCAGAATCTCATATGATCACCACACAGTCGATTTTATAATTCACCCCTACGACATTCACGTATCTATATTTGTTTATGCAGGTATGTATATTTGAATATTCATGTATATAAAAATTTGTATAATTCAGAAACGCATTAGCATTGAAAATTTTCCTTCCGGGCCCCTCATAACGTATATGGGGCGTTATTTCTCAAGTTTACCCACTCAAAAAGTCGAAGTTTTCTGATCTAAGTTAAACTTAGACAAAGTGTTGTGCTATTGGATAGTCAGGGTGGCCACCGAACCGGGAGAACCGGGAGAAAGCCGGGAGAAACTTGCACCGGGAGAAAACCGGGAAAAAGCCGGGAGAGAATTATTACACCGGGAGATTTCCCGCATTTCATAAGTCGCGCGTTTCGTAGCGCTGTGTGTCCGAACAACCAATCGCGAAATCACGTAATTAGTTGGGATTGATTGACCGCCCACATTACGTCGCGTATGTGTGCGTACTAGTTCGCATTCTAGACTGTTCTGGAGGTTCTGTAGTCTCATGTAGTGTTGAAGTTGTAACAATCTCTGATTTAACTAAACTTGTTTCGATAATTTCATGTTTCCTTAAAACATATATAATATGTATATAATAAAACATCTTTGCATTTTCCTTTATTAGGCATTAAATTTTTCTTATCCTGCTTATTATATGATTGAAAGTCAATGCATTTCTCGTAAATCGGTTTGCCAATGCTCATCGATTTCCGCAATTGATCATCTGTGAAAAAACTGCACGTTTCGCAAACCAGTATTTTTTTTTTTAAACCGGGAGAAATCACGAATTTGTACCGGGAGAACCGGGAGAAACCCGGGAGAGGAAAATGAAAAAAATAATGGCCACCCTGATAGTAGTATATGGGGAAAAAATTTTGCCATTCGGATAAGTATTGACCGAGGGGGAGGGGGTAGAAGTTTTGAGATTTTCGTGGATATCGTCTATTTCGGCAATTTTTAACTCTTCTGGTAGCGATGAAAAAAATTTTGACTAGTACAGTTTCGATAGGGATTTTCACGCCCTTTTGATTGGTGCTACGCATTTTATCGAAAAAGAAATATTTGACCTTCAAAAATGAAGTTTAAAAATGAATTTCACTTTTTTTGGAAAAACGATATGTTTTTTTGTTTTTTTTTTGGTCTTAAAAGAAAGCCCAGGTTTTTTCCTATAAGACCATGTAGATTAGAAAGTGGGATTCAAATTTTTAATGTATGAAAATAAGTGTCGAGTACTCAGGTACGCTCGTGACACTGGCGCTAGAGCCCCTCAGCGCACCGTGGTGCCTTTATGGTATTGTTTTTTTTTTCAAAAGTAATAATATATGCCAGTATATTTGAATGCTCTCTGCATTTTGCAGGGTTGAGACTGCCATTATTTAAATGCCTGCATTAAGACTCTTTTACACCTTCCGTCAATCGGTCGTCGACCAACCAATATATCGGAATATCCATTCACACCTTCGGTAAATTTTGTTAAATGTAGTAATATTTTAGTTACCTTCTGAAACTCACTGAAAGATTACTAAAATGTTACTAACTTTCATTGAATTTTCCGAAGGTGTGAATGGATATTTCGTTATGTTGGTCGGTCGACGACCGATTGACGGAAGGTGTAAAAGAGCCTTTACTTTCACTGATGAATTTTGAAAAAATTTTGAATTTTGGAAAATCTAGTTGTTGAATGAGAGGTCGGGTCGAAAAAGTGGTTTTATGGATTAAGTAGAATTGAAGCTTGGAGATTTTTTTTGCTGATGTCTGGTCTTCTATCTGCCTTTCTTTCCGCCTTTCGTTTTTTTAGTGACAGTTGTTTTCACTTTTTTTTTTCCAATTTTCGTTTCTTCTCTTTTGGGAAGTAGTCGCATTCCGTGGCTGAAGGAAATCTCTTCAATTGAAGTCTCCCAATCTGCAGTAGGTAGGAATGCATGGTACTGCAAAGTCCCTTTGATTGTGACTGCAGCGTCGAATCTGTTTTCAGATCTTTAGCAGTGGCTTCGTGATCTTCCTTGCTACTAAAAATGATTTCAGTTTCCTTGCAGTACTTCTTTGCCCACTGAAATAGAGATGAAGCATCTAGAATGCGATCTTCAGCGGAACACTGTAGGCTAAACCTTGCTACCTTTCGTTCAACATTCGCCCCTATGCCATCACATGCACCCTTACCATGAGCCATGAGCGGTAGGATGGTAATGCCACTCAGCTGGGATTCCGAAATCTGCCTTGTGAGCTAGGATATTAGCAAAATTGCTCTTGTTCTTAAAATGCTGACCTGCTCCATCTGAGACGTAGTACACCTTTTGGACTGAAAAATTTGCCTTAAGATAATTTAGAATTATTTTCTGGTACTCATAAACGGCAACAGTGTCATGACTCAAATTTTCTGATATGATTGCCATGCTTTTGTGCTTGAGTTCTCCATCTTTTACATAATAAATAACTACTGTGAATATTGTGGCCTGATCATTATTCCAGTGAAATCCTTGCGCCGAGTTTTGGAGCACAAACTTAAAGTTCTCAGCGAAATCAAATGAGATAACGAATTCACCATTTTTCAAAGTTATCTTCAGATTTTTGAAAAATAATTACTGCTCTGTAGCAAGGAAATGATGCGTTCTTAGCTTCAGCAACGCTTCACAAAGCTCATTCACAAATTCATCAACATTCAGCATTAGCGTCTTTAAAGTACATCTGTCAGTCTGCAGCCAAGAATCAAATTTGATTTCTTCCAAATCCTCCTCCTCGAAAGCTTCAATCAAGTTATCTTTAATTTCAGTAATACCCGGGAAATTTTGGCATTCTCCTAATTGGCAGGAACTTGTCGCATCTGGGCACACAGTTAACCTCAAACAATCGCGATAACCATTTGAAATTAACTCTGAATCGTTCTTTATATATTGCATGTTTATTTCTTTTAGCATTAACTTCACGTTTTCATGGTGAACACAAACGCATACTGTGTGGGTACCGCTACTCCCTGCCAAAACGCAATGTTTCGGTCTGAGTGGTGTGAATTTCGTGAAGCCTATTTTAATATCTTCATGTTCTGACTGGAATTCTGCATACAATTAATTTAAATTGCACAAAATCAATCTTTTCTGAACGAGAGCTTTCTTGTCACTCACTCAAACAGAAACACAATCCTTCATTCCAGGCATTAAGCGACTCATGTCGTCACGCTCATAAAATTTGGATACGAGGTCTTCAGTTTCATGACTCAAAGGCCTTCCTCTTTTTGGCGTAGGCAGAGTTAAAATCCCATTGTTAGCAACTAACTTTTTCGCATTTTCAGCTTGTCGCTCGGATGTCTCGAATTCGACCATTAGTTGTCTGTGACTCCAAGACTTTGGAGCAAGTGTGAGAAGTTTAGTTTTCCATCCATAAAACCACCTTTTCGACCCGACCTCTTATTCAGTAACTAGATTTTCCAAACTTCAAAATTTTTTCAAAATTCATCAGTTAACGTAATACAGGCATTTAAATAATGGCAGTCTCGACCCTTCAAAATGCAGAGAGCGTTCAAATATACTGGCATATATTATTACTTTTGAAAAAAAACAATATCATGAAGGCACCACGGTGCGCTGCGGGGCTCTAGCGCCAGTGTCAAGAGCGTACTGGAGTACTCGACGCTTATTTTCATACATGAACAATTTGAATCTAACTTTCTAACCTACATGGTCTTATAGGAAAAAACCTGGGCTTTCCTTTAAGACCAAAAAAAAAAAAACAAAAAAACCTATCGTATTTCCAAAAAAAGTGAAATTTATTTTTGAACTTCATTTTTGAAGGTCAAATATTTAATTTTCGATAAAATGCGTAGCACCAATCGAAAGGGCGTGAAAAACCCTATCGAAACTGTACTAGTCAAAAATTTTGTCATTGCTATTAGAAGAGCTAAAAATTGCCGAAATAGACGATATCCACGAAAATCCCAAAACTTGTACCCCCTCCCCCTCGGTCAATACTTATCCGAATGACAAAATTTTTTCCCCATATGCTACCATCCAATAGCACAACACTTTGCCTAAGTTTAACTTAGATCAGACAACTTCGACTTTTTGAGTGGGTACACTTGAGAAATAACGCCCCATATATCTTACGGCTGGGCTTCGTCGGAATAAAACAAAAAAATTTGTTAATCGCAGAGTTTTATAAAAATCGCGAATGTTACTTTTGTTTCTTAACCTGCATAATATGCCCAATTTTTAAAATTGGCAGATGTTTTATTTGTGTTCATATGGGTAAAATTAATTTTTTTTGTACGGAGTTCTGAAAATGAAAAAAATATAAAAGCTCTAAAAATTACCAATTGAATTTATGAAAGAATTCATAAAGTTTTTAAGATATTTCTTAACATTTCGCAAAGATTTCGAATATTTTGTTAAATTTTAAAAGATTCCAAAAGATTTCACAGGAATTTCAAAATCTCACATAGATTTTTACATAGTTTACAAGATTTGAAGAAATTCACAAAGATTTCAAATCTTTTGGAAGATTACACAAACATTTCAAATATTTTCATTTTCTTAAATCAATAGAACAGTTCACAAAAAGATTTCACAAAGATGTCAAAGAATTCAACAAGTTTTTTTAACATTTCTAAAAATTCCACGAAGATTTCAAAGCTATGCAAAAATTTCAAAACATTCCGAAATATTCCACAGACATTTCAAGATCTCAACATTTCAAGGAATTCAGAAAGATTTTGAGGATTGCAAAGATTTTGCAAAAATTGTAAAAGATTCGAAAGCATTTCACAGAAATTTTAAGATTTCATACACATTTTAGAAACTTCCGAATATTTCAAGGAATGGACGATGATTTCAAAATATTTTAAAAACTTCACAAATATTTCAGAGATTTGAAGGATTTCAAAGACTTTATAGAGATTTAAAAATATTCCCAAGGAGTTCACAAAGCCGACTTATATTCGCTAAAAATTCAGAATTTTTTGCTTCCTCATAGAGGAAGCTTTGTAATGGTGACATTTTTCAAAAATTTTAAATTCATTTAATTAAACCCTCCCTAATTTAAAAATGTCTAATACAATGTTCTAAGCAATTGTCCGGATGTGTGTGTGTGGATGTGTGAATGTGTGTGTGGATGTGTGGATGTCACGCTTTTTTGTGAACACGATAACTAGAAAACGGTTGCAGATAAATTTATGAAATTTGGAGAGCTTATTTTCCTCACTAATATCTTGAAACTGACCGAAGGATTTCTAAAAATATTTATTGCATTTTTTTCTAGCACTCAATAATATTTAAAAAATCGGTTTTTTATAGTAAAACTTTTTTCATTCGCATAATTCAAAGTTGATGCAAGAATATAAAAGATTCCTTGGTTTGGGACGAATCGATTGACCTATAATATTAATACATTTTATTGAAGAGTAGGGAAGTTATGGTAATTTATATATTTTGAAAATCGGTTTTTTATAGTAAAACTTTCTTTCATTAGCATAATTCAGAGTTGATGCAAGAATATAAAAGATTCCTTAGTTCGAAACGAATCGATGGACCTATAATAATAATGCATTTTATCAAAGAGTAGGGAAGTTCTGGTAATTTATATATTTTGAAAATCGGTTTTTTATAGTAAAACTTTTTTCATTAGCATAATTCAAAGTTGATGCAAGAATGAAAAAGATTTCTTGGTTTGGGACGAATCGATTGACCTATAATATTAATACATTTGATGGAAGAGTAGGGAAGTTATGGTAATTTATATATTTTAAAAATCGGTTTTTTTATAGTAAAACTTTTTTCACTAGCACAATTCAGAGTTGATGCAAGAATATAAAAGATTCCTTGGTTCGAAACGAATCGATTGACCAATAATATTAATGCATTTTATCAAATTGTAGGAAAGTTATGGTAATTTATATATTTTGAAAATCGGTTTTTTATAGTAAAACTTTTTTCATTAGCATAATTCAGAGTTGATGCAACAATATAAAAGATTCCTTGGTTCGAAACGAATCGATTGACCTATAAGAATAACGCATTTTATCCAAAAGTAGGGAAGTTATGGTTATTTATATATTTTGAAAATCGTTTTTTTATAGTAAGACTTTTTTCATTAACATAATTCAAAGTTGATGCAAGAACAGAAAAGATGTGTTGATTCGAGACGAATCGATTGACCTATAATATTAATACATTTAATTGAAGAGTATGGAAATTGTGAAATTGCATAATATTTCAAAACACGGTTTTTCGTAGTAAAACTTTTTTGAGTAACATAATTCAAAATTGATGCAAGAACGGAAAAAATCGCTTGATTCGAGGCAAATCGATTGATCTATAATAATAATAATACACTTTATTGAAGATTAGGGAAGTTCTGCTCATTTATAATATCTGATTCATCAGTTTCAAACAGAAAAACTTTTTTCGTCGACATAATTTAAAGTTGATGCATGAATAGAAAAGACTTTTTGATCATAAATTTTCAAATAGAGTAATATTATGACCATTTTTGTGAAGAAATCATAAAGCTGGGAAAGGGATAGAGTGCATCAGAACTTTTCCTTTCCCTTTCCCAGCTCAAAAAATTATTATTTCGAACGCAAGATTTAATTTGTCTGATTTGTCTTTGTATTTAAAACATTTTTTGTATTATTTTGTAATTTTTCATTTTTGGTAAATTTCTATTTTTAAATTGAGCAAAATGAAGAGTTTGGTTTGTCTATTATTGAAAAAAATAACTAATGCTTACTCTATGAGGAAGCAAATACATTCGCTAACGGGAAGCAAAGTGCTCGTGAAATGAGCACCATATAATTATAAATACAAACAAAGTGGAAACACTCGAGATCGAATTCACAGCTAGTTTATTTATGGGTCAGCTTCCTTTATAAATTGGAGACCTGGAAAAACTTTACTTTTTGACCTGTAAAACCTGGAAAAGACTTTAAATTTTGTTTCTAAGAATCGCTGGATACCCCGAATGATAGTCAACTTTATTAAAATGTTTTCGAAAGTTAACTTTTCGGACTGAACAATTCTGATTGATTAATATTTTCAGAAAAACCCCATTCAGTATATTTTCAAATTAAAAAAAAATGTAAAGCCATTTTCGAAATAAAACAAAACGTTCTATCGGAATCTAAAAGATAACGTACAATTTTTATTTCGCTCTAGATACTGTCGCATATACAAAAAAAGCCCGCCAAGTTCAGGATACACTGCTTGCCAGCTTCAAAAATTGAAATATTCCGAAATATTGTTTCGGAAACAAAATAGTCTGTGACGAAGGGTTAAATTTCATAAAATTTAAAAAATATGTAATATTCAAAGTGATTTAAGTAGGTACGCACTTTCGATTTTTTTGATGTCCCGACAAATATATTTTATTTACCATCCTTAGAAATTAGACGTCACAAAATTTTAAAATTCCACTTAAAAATGTACAAAATGAAATTAGTGTTAAATTCTTTAAACTCGGAAGGACTTGAAAATATACCTGTCTTTTTACATTTCTCGTTCATGTATTCTGTTGTTACAATTGGCAAAATAAATTATTAATAAAAACAAAACAGAATACTAATATAGTGAAGTTAAATCTTCGAAAAAATCGCAACATAGCCGTGTTTGATATCAAATTAATCAGTAATGGACAAACAAGTATAATACGTAATCAGATTTTGACTTTAGCTATTCATTAAAGAACGCTAATTAGGATTAGCGCGTCAGAGTTGCAAAAGAACGCTTCCGCGAGTTGTCCGCTCAGCTAGCGCACATCTGTCGCATTTCCGGGAAAAATCGAGGAGAGAAACGAGTAAGGACGCCACGAGATGAGTAAGAATGAGACGAGGCTAAACGAGACGAGAAACACCGAGACAGCAGGTATGGCTCGTCTCGTCTCGTCCCGTCTCGTTTCTCGGGATTTCTCGCTCGGCGGCAGCGCAAATAAAAACATATAAAAAAAGCTAAAATGACCATACATAATTCTACAGGGTGTCCAAAAAGTAACGAAACACCTGAATAATTTCCCAGTGAAATATTTTTCGAAAAGTTCAAGGTCATTCTTGAAGTAACTTTTAACGAGGAATCCAGTAGTGACCTTGAATTTGACCTTGAGCTTGACCTTCAAGGTTATTTCAAGGTCATTTTTGTTTTTTCAAGTGGGAACCCCTACTTTTGACAACGACCCCGGGGTCGTGCATAAATTACGTAACACTTTTTTTGGGGGGGGGGTGTCTAGCTTAATGTTACATAATGGTGAAAAACTACAGGGAAAAGTCGGAAAAAGCGTTACATAGGGGGGGGGGGGTTGAAATTGTCGGAAAATTGTGTTACGTAATTTATGCACGACCCCCATCGAAAGAGGTCAAGCCAAAAAACATTCTGCTGAAGCTCAAGGTCATCCTTGACCCATGAACCGAGTACATGTTTGGACGTAAAATTTCCTGCTCTCTCGATTGCCGTTATCAAAAATAGGGGTTCCCAATTAGAAAATCAAAGTTGACCTTGAAATAACCTTGAAGGTCAAGCGTTGGGTCCAATTCAAGGTCACTACTGGATTCTTCGTTAAAAGTTACTTCAAAAAGACCTTGACCCTTTTGAAAAATATTTTACCTGGAAAATTATTTAGTTGTTTCGTTTTTTTCTGGACACCCTGTGTATTTGTACCGACTGTACTGTACGGTAGCGAGACATGGACCTGTCAAGAAAAGGACAGGAGTAAAATTAACGCGATCGACATATGGGAAAGAAATGAGTTAAGATGGTTCGGACATCTTGAAAGAATGAAAGATGAACGACTGACCAAACAAGTGTAAAAAGGTAAAGTAAATGGCAGAATGCCCAAAGGTAGACCACCAAAAGAATGGTTAGAATCTGTGAATGAGACACTAATTCGAAGAGACATAAGAAGCCACAGAAACACGAGAGCTTGCATGAAAAAATACATGGACGTGAAGGAAGCTAGAGTAGTATAAAATCCAAGTGATCAATTTTTTAGTCTTTACAGTCATATCAAAAACAACACATTGTAATTCTGGTGTCAACATTTTAATAAGATCGAGGTTTCGGCTCGGCTTTGAGCCATTCTCAAGATCTAAACAAAATAAAGTTTAAACATTTTTTTACATAAATGGAACAAAAGTTAATCAAAGTCGAAACAACGAATTGAATAAATCTATATGGTAAAAACTAAAAACAATTACCTGAAGTCGATAAAAATTGTCAGAAAAACATTAATAAAAGAACTGACGTCACGTCAATAATTTCGTAGTCAATTAATAAAACAAATCAATTTAAAATCATAAGATGTTTAATACTCTAACGAGATATTAAAGATCACCAACATAAGTACTACATTTTTAGCAATAAGTCAAACGGCAACACTTAGCGACGATGACATGAAGGTAACATTGAACGAACAGACGGGTCTTTACAATAATCAAACCTACAAATTCACTTTAAAATTATATCGATGGTAACATCAAAACAGACCCAAATGAGGCAAACGCGCCAAATGTTAAATATTTGAAAGCAGGACGGGTGTAAATGATTGAGGAAATATGATCGAAATTATTTTAATATACTTTGATCAAAGTACAGGTTTGTCACAACATGCCTGGAATTTTGATCATCATTTTGATTTCGATTTTAAAAACATTAAAATTTTGGCAAGGAAAAAAAACGAATTTAAGAGACGTATTTTAGAGTCCATCTTCATTAATAAATTTCACAAAGAATCGATAAATTTACAGATTGAAACGTTAAATATTAATAAAATTTATCAAAGCATATTAAAATGATTTCGATCATATTTCCTTAATCATTTACACCCGTCCTGCTTTCAAATATTTAAAATTTGGCGCGTTTGCCTCATTTGGGTCTGTTTTGATGTTACCATCGATATAATTGTAATGTGAATTTGTAGGTTTGATTATGGTAAACACCCGTCTGTTCGTTCAATGTTATCTTCATGTTATCGTCGTTAAATGTTGCCGTTTGACTTATTGCTAAAAATGTAGTACTTATGTCGTTGATCTTTAATATCTCGTTAGAGTATTAAAGATCATATGATTTTAAATTGATTTGTTTGATTAATTGACTACGAAATTATTGACGTGACGTCAGTTCTTTTATTAATGTTTTTCTGACAATTTCTATCGACTTCAGGTAATTGTTTTTAGTTTTTACCATATATATTTATTCAATTCGTTGTTTCGACTTTGATTAACTTTTGTTCATTTTATGTAAAAAATTTTTTAAAAATTGTTTTGTTTAGATCTTGAGAATGGCTCAAAGCCGAGCCGAAACGTCGATCTTATTAAAGTTCTGACACCAGAATTACAATGCGTTGTTTTTGATATGACTGTAAAGACCAAAAAATTGATCACTTGGATTTTATCGACAACAGTTCAAGAACGGAGTTTGGTTTGGTTAACACCAACCGATATTATTGACTAGAGTAGTTTACTAGGACAGAAAAGTGTGGAGGCAAATAGTTTGTAAACAGAGTGACAATAGAATGAATGACGCCGAAAACAAAGACCTTGGATACTAATGGGCCCAAGTGGGGAACCATACATAACAATTTTGTGAGGCTCCTCACTTGGGCTGATCGCTAGAGAGATTGATCAGAAACCTGGGTCGGAGCATTGTTGCGGAATGAACGTGTCATTTAAATAAATAACACGAGAATTCCAGATCAATCTAAAATATCTATACCTAACACCTATATACCTATCTACCTTATATCTATATACCTACCTACTTCATACCTATTTACTATTTTCCAACCGAGCAAGTCACGTCTACCCCGAAAGGGAAATGGCTTAATGGTATAATAATAACAATAATAATAATAATAATAATAATAATACCGTAATCAAAAACATGGATCCGATGTGCCACATTATTCCATGTGTCATATTACCTTATGTGACATATTTCTCCACATTTTATATTACCACATGTTATATCACCCCATATTATCGCATTTTTTGTTGACTCATATTATCCCAAATATAATACCCTAACCAAAAACATAGAACTGACGTGAAACATTACCTCATGTGTTGAGGTAAGCTAAGGGGTGTAAGCAACCGTGCCGATAGCTGCATGATACGCCGGAGTAGTGTCTCAACCTGTGCCACTGGGATACCGGATGATTTCCCAGAATACATAGTCTTACCCTCGCATGCGGAGTTCTGCGAGGGCGGAAATCCCTTTCCCAAGATGCTCGTGGGAACGAAAATGCTAACACCAAAGCTATATGTGACTACAATGTGGACAAGATTGACAACAATGTGGTTTCTTAGAGCTTAGCAATATCCCAAACTTTTGACGTATGTTTTCTGGTACTTAGTCTGTAATTTATCTTAGGGGTAGTTTTTAAGTGTTAGGGGTTGGTTTTACAAAATTGGTTTTGTGTTTTCAAAGAGTGAGTTTCGAATGAGCCCTGAATGGTATGAATAGTTTTACGACGTTTGCATAACTTGTACCAAGAGTAGTTTTTCAGTGATAGGGTTTGAATTTAGAAAAAAAATTCTGTGGTTTTAGCGAGCCCTGAATGAGTACTTATTGTGATACAGTACCCCGAAAGGGACTTGGCCAAATGGTATAATAATGAATAGTTTTACGCCGTTTTCATAATTTGTATAAACGGTAGTTTTTTAGTGAAACGGATTTATTTAATAAACCTTGTTTTTTTGGCTTTAGAGTCTTCTATGTTATATTCTATGTTCTATGTTATGTCAGCTTAACGTTGAGCCAGCATAACCCCTGTTTTTTTAAGTGGAGTTGATATTGCATAAAATCAGCGCTATATGAGTCTTTAATTATGACATACCATATACCATAACTCGATTTAATGCTGTGTTCACGTGTGGTTTTGTCAGCTTAACATTAAGCCAGCGTAAGCCCTGTTCTCTTAAATGCACAGCATTAAATTTGTCAATAAAGCATTAAATTAAACCTAAATGAGCATTTAATAATGATACAGTTCAGAACTCATTTCATGCTTTTTTCACGTGTCGTTGCGTCAGCTTAACGGCGACAGGAAGAAGTACTTTTTCCATCTCAAGTTGAAATATATTTAGAGTTGAAAAGACTAATATTTTTGATAGCAAATTCAAGTTAGGAAAAATTAATATTTGAAAAATAAATAATAAAACCGTACTTTCAATAACTAGCAGTTTAAGTAACATAAGATTTAAAATTGGTTAGAAAAATTACCATTCTCAATAGAAAGGTACAACGAGAAGGAAAGCACTTGAATATAGTGCTTTGCAAAAATTCCGATTTCAAAAAGGAAATTCACTGAGGATTGACGTCATATACGCCTAGGTTCAGAGGATGATCAAATTCCTAAGTCTCATCATTTGTTCTACTACAGGAAAAAGTCTCCGTTCTGCTGCCCCGGAGACCCGCGTTCGATTCCCGCCAGCGATGATTTCTTCTAACACGATTTTTTTTGTTTCAACTTAGAATATAATATTAATGTCTAATTGTATCTCGCAGGAGTCCGACCTCTGGACTATCAATTGCTCAGTTTATGGTGGTGCGAGAGTTTTGGCTTATTCAAATCGAAGTCTAAAACCGACGATGGATCAAATGACCAAAAGACGCTTTCACCAACTGAACAAGAAGATTGGATGGGCAAGGCAGAATTCGTCCCGTGTTCAGTGTGTGATTGAGTACATAACATCTGGAAAACCGTTCAGGGAAAGGGTTCGAAAGTTCGTACAAGAACTCAGGATCTGCAATCACA
>CAKNXH010061332.1:32651-62875 GCA_932178445.1 Andricus quercusramuli
GGAAAGGGTTCGAAAGTTCGTACAAGAACTCAGGATCTGCAATCACACACTGAACAAGTCAAAGCTGCTGACAATCAAGCAGCATATTGTTGACAAAATACGCGTGTTATCTAAGGCAAGGAGGAGAGTACAGAAGAGGGTGAGATGGATCAGGGAGAATTAACAGTTTCTCGCCGACCCTTCGCGCCTCTTCAGCGATCTCTCTGTTCCTGTCAAAAACCCATCCAAGCCCAACGAGCTAGAGACTTTTTGGAGAGGTATACAAATTCACGACAAATTTTTAGAGTTGAAAGAAGATATTGACAATATCATCCGCTTTAAGGATTTTTGCGACAACCTTATAACATCTAATGTTGAATGTCCATCAGTTACTGCCGAAAAGGTGCAAAAAGCACCCAGGGGCACGAAGAACCTTTCCGCTGCAAATTCACCTTTTATTTAAAGTCGGAAACGCCCGTTCTGCAGTAGCTGGTGTTAGGCCGCACTATACTTCTACTGAAAAAAGGCAGCTAGTCCAACCCATAGAATTACAGGCCAATAACTTGTTTGAACACACTATGCAAAATCTTTACAGCTGTCCTAAATAACAGGATTGTTCGAAGAATTGAGCCTATGTGGCGAGAGATGTACGAACAACATGGCTCGAAAAAAGGTGTAGCGGGTGGTCGAAAGAACCTGCTAATTGACAGGTGCGTCTGTAAAGATACTGCAGCCCATCAGCGCATCCTGTCAATGGCCTGGATTGACTACCAAAAAGTTTTTGATTCAACCTCTCACAGATATATCATCTGTCTGCTGAAAAGCTTGAAGGTACATCCACACATAGTGAGATGCATAGAGAGATCGATGCCTCTTTGGAAAACTAGATTTACCATCTCATTTAGGAATCATCGTCTGACGACGAACAAGGTCACCTTCCAGAGGGGCGTCTTTCAAGGGGATAGTATGAGCCCTTTGCTTTTTTGCATCACACTTCTGCCTCTATCTCTCGCAGTACGAAATTCTCCTGGATACCTCTGTGGCGACACTAATCAGCGTGAGCATAAGGTCACTCATGTATTTTATATGGATAACCTGAAGATCTATGCCGCTGGTAAAAGCAAACTTCAAACTGCTATAAATATCGTCAAGAACTACACAGGAGAGATTAGGATGGACTTTGGTTTGGTCAAGTGTGCCAAAATTCATTTGAAGAAAGGAAAGATTACTGGCGTTCCCAAGGACCCTGAGCTTGTGGATATAAGTGTTATTAGACATCTTAACACTGGAGAGACCTATAAATACCTGGGCATGCCTCAAAGCCGCATTCAGGACGTAACATCAGTGAAGGAATCTCTCCGAAGCAGGTACAAGCATCTTCTTCGACAGATTTGGTTTTCAAATCTGTAGGCGTTGAACAAGGTATCAGCTTCTAAAATGCTTGCCGTCCCGGTTCTACTCTGCTCGTCTGGGGTGGTTCAATGTACGAAGATCGAGCTCACGGCCCTCGATATCGCCACACGTAAGATCATGCATATGCGTAAGCGCTTGCATATCAATTCGTCCGTACCGCGATTATAGATCTTACGCCGTTGAGGCGGACGCGGACTTCTGAATCTCCAATGTCTTCATAACCGAATTGTTCTAAGTACAGCTTACCTAATTGCAAATCGCAGAGATCCTCTCCCCAAAATTGTCAGGAAATGCGAGATGATTGGCAAAGGAGCGTTCCTTTACAAAGCCGCGGAACTGGCAGCCGAGACCCTTGGCCTGAATTTTAACATCAGAAGTGAAGAAAATGCATTACTCCATCAAGATGCTTCAATTCTAAAAGCCGAAGTAAAGCAAGCAGAGGTAGAAAGTGTCCACTAACAGCTACTCGACAAGAAAATGCACGGCAACTTTCACAGAAATGTAAAAAAGGAGTGCTTGTCGAAGGAGCAAACTTTTGCTTTCCTCAGATCATCAGGGCTTAATTCAGGTGCAGAGGGTTTTATTCTTGCATGCCAGGACGGTGTCATTTCCACCTTAGTATACCGTAACCGCATATCACGTATGTTACCTCACGAATGGAATCACATGAAATTGAATACATATGGTGATCTGAAACGATTACGATCAATTTTGTTTCACAGGAAGAAACAAAAAATACAGTAAAGACTGTCATAGTACAGTCATTCTCGCACGTGTTGAAGAGTGTTTGAAATATATCGACAATAACAATGGCCTAGGATTTTGGTCGGAGCAAAGTGCAGAATCAGTTCACCGAGAGTTCTTGAAGTTCTGGGATCATTATAAAAAAAATTCCTTGAATGACAATATTCTTAGGAATTATACAAAAATATTGAAGAATTGAGAAAAGACTGAAAACAAATCTAAAAACAGAAACCAATTTTTTTTAATTAAATGGGGTCATATAACAAGTACGTCCTCGTCGTTGGTCCTGGGTTGAGCTGAAAGTGGTTCTTATTCACCATTTCCTATCGTTTGAACATGTAGAATTTTCTCACTAAGACTAATCTCACTTTTTCATCATTCTAATTGATAAAATGTCGATGTCACGCCAAAAGGATCAGCTGGGATTTTGATTCTTTCAGATTCTGAACCTATAAATGATGAAGAAACTTCCTATGAAACCCGATGTTATTGTTGTTCCCACGAGCAGCTAGGGAAAGAGTTCATCCATACTTGTAGAGCATCGCGTGCAAAGATAAGGCTGCATACTTGAAAGGTCGCTCGGCATCCCAGAGTCACCGTCTAAGACACTTCACCCAGGTGCCATTCAGCTTTCGGCACGGTTGTTACGCCCCCGCTTAGGGGTCATTCCTTCCTGACCATCCCTGGACAGTTTTCCTTGGCCCTTCAGTTCTATTCATATATATACATATATATATATATATATGTATATATAATTTTAAAAAAAGAGTCAAACAACCACCGCAGGGTCCCACTAAGAGCAACCGCCATCCAAAAAATGTCAATAGCCCCCAGTAGAACCGCGGTGAATCACACCTATGGCCACGTCTAATAAGGTTGGCAACGTCCTACGTTGTCATAAGGACAACCGCAGGATTTCGCAGGGAGCGGGTACTAATCTGAAAAATTGCATTCGCTCCCAGCGAAATCGCGGTAAAATTTCAGCCGTAAGCACGTCTTACGACCGTAAGATAGGTGGTTACAGTCTGCGACGAATTAAATACACGCAGGGATGCTTTTCAGGCTATTAACCAGTGAAACCTTGCCACCTCCAAGAGCGCCGATGATAAAGACGGTTATCTTAACAGAATATTTCGGGTATAACCGTCGCAGCTCCATTATAAGATGATTATACCTCTCTTTGTTTTCAATCTCCTTGGCTGTAACGTTTTTGTCAGCTAGTGCCGAAAATTCGATAACGAACATAGATCGTTTTTCGAAGTCAAGGAGAAATATTTCAGGCCTCGAGTGCGCAACAGAAATAATTGTCGAGAATATGAAGTTCCAGTATATGCGGCACTTCTCATTTTCGACAATTGACTCTATTTCTCTAGGAGCGTTTAGCGGAGAGGTATTCGGGCTAAGGCCGTAAGAGTGACAGAGATGGTAATAAAGCACTCTTAGTGCCGCACTGTGCCTTTGGATGTAGTTAGCTTCCGCATGAGTTGGACAACTAGATAGTATGTGTCCTAGATGCTTGGGGTGCGCATGACACGCTCTGCAGCTATCAGCGGGAATGTCTTGGCTCAAAATGTGGCGTCGGTATGCTAGAGTGGAAATGACACCGCATTGACATGCCAAAATGAAGCCCTCCGTGCCCGACTTCAATCCGGGTAATCTAAGGAAAGCAAACGTTAGCTCATACGACATTGACTGATCTTCCACATTTTTGTGGAAGATGCCATGCATCCTCTTGTCGAGGAGCTGTCGCGGAAGTTCTTCTCCTGTGCTTTCTTAATCCGGGCCTTCAGGAGTGAGCATTTAAGATAGATCCTTTGATAGGATCATGAAAGGTTATGCACATGAACAATAGCATGCACCTTAATCCACCGTCTTCAGACAGGAGCTTTCAAGGCACACACGGTTTCTGAAACTAGAATATCTCGTCTACGGGAAAAGATTTTTATTCAAAATTTTTGAACAATTAGCGCTAAAAACCTTTTGATCATGTAGTAGATGCTTTAAGAAGTAACCCAGCATTTTACCAGTTTTTTTTAAAAGCCAGAAACAGTTCAAAAACTGGCTCGGACTTACAAGACCCTGTCTGTAAACGGATGGTGGGAAAAAGAAGTCTGTGAACAGAAGTTTACGACTTCTGTTCCGCGACTCTTCATCTCACGCCGTCAAGGTGGTCGCGGAATAGTGAATCTTGAGTATCAGCACGACAGGATTATTCAGGGTACACCACACATAGTCGCAAATGACGAGACCCTATTCTTAAAATGATCAGGAACCACGAAGAAGTGGTCAAAGGAGCGTTTCTGTATAAAGCAGCGGAGGAGGCTGCTAAAACACTCGGCCTTGACTTCAATATCATGAATGAAAAAAATGCATAAAATCTTATCCACTTCTAGCACTTATTTCTAAAGGCTTGGATTAAGAAAGCACAGGAGAAAAACTTCCGCGAACAGCTCCTCGACAAGAGGATACACGGCATCTTCCACTGAAATGTGGAAGATCAGTCGATGTCGTATGAGCTAACGTTTGCTTTTCCTAAATCACTCGGATTGAAGTCTGGCACGGAGTGTTTCATTTCGGCACGTCAAGACCGTGTCAGTTCCACTCTAGCATATCGTCGCAACATTTTAAGCCAAGACATTCCCGATGAGAGCTGCAGAGCGTGTCATGCACACCCCGAGCATCTAGGACACATAATATCTAGTTGTCCAACTCATGCGGGAACGACCTACATCCAAAGGCACAATGCGGCACTAAGAGTGATTTATTACCATCTCTGTCACTCTTACGGCATTAGCCTTAATACCGCTTCGCTAAACGCTTCTAGGGAAATAGAGTCAATGGTCGAAAATCAGAAGTGCCGTATTCTTGGCAATTGTTCCTGTTGCGCACTCCAGGCCTGACAACAGTTCTTCATAGCGCCAAGAAAATTTTTAAAGCGTAAGTTGCCTTAGCCATTCATCTGGCATGATAATAAGCTTCTGGAATTCTGAATTTGAAGCCTCCGATCGATTGTCCTCCGAGAAAAATTGTCACTAACTTCAGAAATTCGCGATAATCACATCGTAGAGAAGTTTTCCGTCCCACTGAACAGCAAGTTTTGTTGTGGGTAAAAAATGTATTTTTATTTCGGCAGCGAGCTCTTGCCATTGCACATCTCTCACTCTTTCAATACTTTGATGACTTGAACATAAGTCTTCCAAGCAAAATCCCAAACTTTGAGCAACATTAGCGATTTTACGCGCAGCCAGTCTGTCGCTTGTTTTCCCTCTCTCTAAACTGGCTGTTGGATCAGGAGTCAATCATTTTATTTTTTTTTTCACACGCAGCGAATCGAGTGTCTTTGAGCTACGTAGCAAAGGTGATTCCTCATCATTTTCTGTAGTGGCAAAAAGCTGTTTGATTTCTTCTTCATAATCTGACCAGGCGTAACTTGACAAATTTGAAAGAAGATCACTATTTTGTGAACTTACTGTGATAAAAAAAAAAGATAAATTATCACCGTTTTTTAACGTACACTACCGGAGGAAATTATCTGCACTCCGGTTGATTGAGCTCTTGCTAAAGGGCCTTAATTTTAAAAATATTAGCATGAATAGTTTTTCTCGTAATAGCGAGAAAGATAATAATATTCTGCATCGAATAAGCCCACGTTTAATGCAAAATGTCAAGCAAAAACACGTTTCTTTAGAAGACCGCTAAACTCTCTAACAAGAACTTTTCTAACAACAAAAATGAACCTTTTGTCCAAAAAAGATGGATTTTTAATTTTAAGACATATTTTCCAGAAAGCAGTTGAATTTTCGAACCAAAAATATGACTTTTTGACAAAATAGTTGAATCTTTAACAAAATAATTAAAATTTTGATCTACAAAGAGTGAGTTTCAACCAATTAGTTAAGTTTTCAATAAACAAGCAAAATAAGTAATAATTATCAACCAAACTGTTGTAGTTACAACCAAATAGTTGAACTTTGAAGCGAAAGGGACGAATTTTCAACAAAAGAGTTGAACTTTGAACCAAGTAGTTAAATTTAAAACCAACACGATGAATTTTCAACTAAAACGATACATCTATAACTGTAATAGTTTATTTTCATCTAAAAAAGAAAAATTTGTAATCAAAAATGGAATAATCAAATTTTCATTCAGAAAATTAGTTTCGAACAAAAAAAAACGGTTTTCCAAAAAATATTTAAATATTGAAACAAAGTGCTGCATTTTCAATAAAAATTATAAATTTTTAACTTTAAAAGTTGAATTTTGAACAACAACAAAAAGAAATTTCAACAGAATAGTTCAATTTTCCGTTACAGAGATGAATTTTCAATTATATTGATGAATCTTCAACGAAAAAAATAATTTTTATCACAGAGTTTAGGTTCCACGGAAGTAAATTGAATTGAAAATCAAATAAATGAACTTTCAAGCAAAAGAGTCGAGTTTTGCATAAAGCGGCTGAATTTTTATCCTAATAGTTGAATTCTCAACATACTAAGATGAATTTTCAACCAAATGGTCAAATTTTTAATCATACCGAGATTAAACTTCAGCCAAAAACGGTTCAATTTTCAACCAAATAGTTCAATTTTCAAACGAAAAAGACGAATTCTTTAGAAGATAGGTAAATTTTTAATCCGAAAGGAAGAATTTCTTATACCAAAAATTTCAAAATGTATCCAAGATAACGTTTTATACCTTTTTAAACATTTCTTATTCATGTTATATCTTAAAATATATGCAAATCGGCAACGAATGACCTTCACGGTAAGTTTTTTCGACCATTATAAATTCTGCTGAAAAATAGCAAGATTCGCGGTGGTGAATCGCCGCCAAGTAAAAACCGCGAATATATTTTCTTGAACTATCTATGGCCTATTGAGCCACTTTACCCTTTTTGTTTATACTTCGGCCAATATTTCAGAAAATTTGAAAAATGTAATATTTGTAGCAATTCAGTCACCCTGGAGTTGACATTATTCATCCGATCTGTACAAAATTTTCAACATAACTACGTTAGACGACTGTATGGGATAGTCTCGCGGAATTGTTATCAATTATTTATCATGATTTTGCACTTTTAATTGAAGAGAGTCGATTTTGTAGTAATTCAGCCAACCTGGAGCTTATACTACTAAAATGATTTTTTTATCAAACAAAAAACACTTTTATTTATAAAATGTCTACTGTTTTTACTTGGCTTCATTTTTTTATTTCACAACATTGATTGCCTTTAACACGAATAAATAGAATATTAATATTTATGTTCTTAGCGAAATTTTTACACGCGTTGTGTTTTTGGTGGGATAAAATGTTATCTTGGACATATTTGGATATATTTAGATATTCGTCATTGTATTTTTGTATGCACTTAAAGATTTCATTTATTATTGAAAAGATTAACTGATTTTCATCAGTTTTTTTTTACTTTTTTCTAATTATATAAGTAAATTATTTGTGCGAATTAAAATATAATTAAGCCATGTTTTCATAATTTTAGTTTTTGTAACCGGCTTTAATCTCATAACAATGAAAGAGCCATCCGTTCCAGATAAACGAAACAGGGTGTCTGCCTCGTCTGCTGAGCAAAGGGTTTCAGGACCATGCGGCGAAACCTCAGGGATAGCTAACACTGAGCGTTACTGCTATTGTACTTATCTTTTTGATTATTAAAGAAAATAGGACCAGTTTTACTAAACACCATCCCTGAGATGGGCGAAATATTACTATTTAGATTACGTATACAAAAGAGTAGACAAAAATCTTTATCCGTTTCCCTAATAGCACGGAACGTTCCCGGAACGTGTAAAATGTCCGCCCTTTGGAACGTTCCAGGAACGTTCCGCTGGGACCTGAGGGGAACCTTCCATTATTGTTGTTTTTAACAACAATTATCTCGTAAATCGTAAGAGATAGGTGAGAATGGATGTCATTTTTGTGTTTTGAGTACCGCATATACTACACTATAATATGATATCCGTATCATAAATTGACATCAATTTTGACCTATCACTTACGTTTTACGCGTTTTTTATTGATAATAATAACAATAACGTTAATTTATGTTTGGAACGTTCCCAAGCGGCGGAAATTTTACACCTCCCTGGAACGTTCCGGGAACGTTCCGTGCTATTAGGGTTGGCCATGAAATGGAGAACAGAATACCTATTCTGATGAAGGGCCTTAATCACGTCCATGTGGTTGTGCTCGAAGCGTTGAGTTGGCAGATTGAACGTGCCAATAGGTGACGTTATGTGGTGAGAGACTTTATTCTTCTGGCACTGGACACAGTGTTTGGTCCACAAAAGATAGTCCTTGTTCATTGATGAGCATGTACGAAACATCGCAATATAGTCGTCTGTCTTGAAAATTCATTGGCCGAAATTAAAAAGAAATGGAAGTCTTAATCCTCAGCTTGTGCTGTTGCTAAGTCAAGGATTGCGACAACCTGTAAGATGGCGCCTGTGCGCGACAGTGTTTCAGCAGGTATGTTATTCTTTCTCGCGACGTGGCGAATGTCCGTCGTAAATTGGGCGGTGAAGTCCAATCGATGAAGTTACCAACCTTAAGCTTGTTCTGGACGCTATTTGAAAGCATGTCGCAGTAGTTTCTGGTCGGTATAGATGGTCACATGTCGACCTGCGAAGATGTGTCGAAAGTGTTTAACTGCTGCATGAACAGCATGTAACGCGAGATTGTAAGTTGACAATTTCTCCATAGTAGGCATAAGAGGTTTTCCGAGAAAGGCAAGAGGTTGCTTAGAGTTCCTGAAACGTTGCTGCAGGACTTCACTGATGGCGTGGTTAGAAGCATCGGTAAACATTGCCCAATCCGCGTTGATGTTGGGGTAGATAAGGTAAGTTGTTTGTGCAGGGGCCTCCTTCCACCTGGTGAACTTTTTTTCGAATTGTGGAGCCCACTTAACTGCCTGGCTGCCTTTCAGATCAGGACGTATGAGCTCTTCATTGAGCCGTGCGAGGAAGTAGCAGCTTCTTCGATGCATGCTCGGCAGAAATTAATCATACCTGGAAAACCTTGCGGCTTCTTAATCGTTTCTGAATTCAGCAAGTCGAGGATTGATGTAATTTTCTCAGGCAAATGTTTGATGCTGTGTTCGAAGACTATATGACCAAAGAATTTGGCTATAGTTACTCCGAAGTATGACTTAACGGAGCTAATGACCAATACATAATCCTGAAGTAGCTAAAATAGAATCTTTAGGTGCTTGAGGTGTTTTTCTTCGTTGGTTAAAAGCGACGAGAAGATCGTCGATGTACGGGAAAACGAAGGAAAGCTCACGGGTTGCATCATCAGTGAAACGCTGAAAAGTTTGTGCCGCATTTCGAAGTCCGAACGTCATGGACGGAAATTCGAAAAGTCCAAAGAGCGTGATGATGGTTGTCTTGGTGATGTCCTCGGGGTAGACTGGAATCTGGTTGAATGCTGCTCTGATATGTTCTATGGTAGAGAATATCATCCTAGAATAAACATTTGCAGACTATGTATACGCAGAAGTGATCGCGGCAACGTTGCACACGAAACCTACCACGTGCCTCTGTATTCTCTTCGCAAACCATCGCAAATCGCTAAACGTGTGACACAGTGAACGACGGAGCGGGGAGCGAGGGAGAGCGCAGCGTTGACGCACTGCCGCTTGGTCTCGTAAACGAAAAGTTGCGTCAAATTTATTGTTTCGATTGGAATTTCTGCGAAAACTATGCGGGTAAAATTACCCATTATCCGTTATTCGCTTATAATATTCATGATATTGTTCTTTACTTTTAAATAGTTTTTCATGAAATTGTGTAATACCATTTAGTACCTACAGGAGTTTATTCACTTGTACTTTTCTTTTTTCTGTGAAAGGTATAAGCCGAACGTGCAAAAAGTACTGACTTTGATGTTAATTATTTCGGTTTCTAAACGGGCAATTCAATTTTAACTTTACAGTTCGCTAAATCTTGGTTTCATTAATAAGCTGGTTGAATTTTATACATTTCTGTAATAAGTCGTTTTTCCGACAAAAACCTTCAATTTTAGGCACAGTAACCGTAATCTGATCTGCGATCAGATTCGTGGAAGCGTACTCATAATACGCTTATTAACGTTAGTCATAACAATTAGTCCCGTTTTTTTTTCAATGAAAGGTTTTGAAATTTCGGAAAGATTTGTGTGTTCGGATTTTTTATGATAAATTTTTTTAATTTAGAAATTTTTTTAGAATTATCAAATAAAATTTTATATCTGTGTTAAAACTATCTTGAAATAATTTCCAGTGAGCGAGAATAATTAAAAAAAATATATTTATTACGATATAAAAAAATTAATGTACAAAAGTTTCTTTCGGGATTACGAATATTTTGCTTATTGAAATCCAGAGTTTTTATATAAAATGTGAGAGAATTAAAAGTTTTATTACTTTCAACTAAAAATAGATGCTATTTGGAATTTTTTAAAACAATTTTCCTAAAAAAATTCAGAGTTTGGTTGTTTTTCAACGAATGGGCTAAATTTGTTCACGGAATCAACTAAAAATGTCTTTCGGATGACTCTTTTCTATGATGCTTTTTAAATTGCCAAGAATTATTAATTATTTTAATAAATTCATGTACAAATTTTGAGTTCGCCTATTTTCGATCGAATAAGCTCAATTTTTTCACGAAATTGACTAAGAATGCCTTTGCGATGACTCTTGACTATGATGCTTTTCAAATTGACACGAGTGTTGATTATTTGAACAATATTTATAAACAAATAAACAGTTTAGCTATATTTCAACGAGTGCGTTCAAATTTTGTTTACGGAATCGAGTAAAAATGTCTTCGATGACTCTTTGCTATAAGACTTTAGAAATTGACAACAATGATTAATTGTTTAAACAACTAATTGCAGTAAAACCTTATTTTCTCTCATACTTCAGACCAAAACTCTGGACTTCAATGAGCTAAACATTTTCAATCCCGAAAAATAACTTTTATTAATTTATTTATTTATAACGTAATACAAATTAAAAAAAAATTTCAACCACCAGAAATGATTTCTAAATATTTGTCGTACATACATAAGACCTTCTTTAATTAATCTGAAAGTCTTCAATAAGATGGTACTTTTGAAAAGTTAACAAAAAAGTTCTACTTTGTTCTTTAGTGCAAAATTAACCAAATTTTTAATTAATATTTCAAACACAAATCTTTTCGAACTTTAAAAATCTTTAATTTAGAAAACAACGTAGCTTAAAAATTGATTTTTCCACAGAAATTTTTTTGTCCCACTGTGGCATGTCAAATTAAAACAGCACAATGATTTCAAAAATTAAAAACAAAAATGTTCTTCCATGTCAATCATATGGAAAACTCCAAGTGTATGGGGCGATAGGTAAGTAGTAATCAATTTTACTCAAGTTTGGACGACGTTCTAGACTTGAACATTTTAAGCAGTATCGCGATTGAACGATTTCCAGAACAACATTTCTGTATACCAGTCTAATAGACAAGAGATGGAAGCACACAGAAAATCATGGGATTGAAAGAGATATGCGAAAAGGCTGAATTGACAAAGAGGTAGAAAACAATAGACTTAGATAGACAAAAAAGGGACATCTTAGATAGAGAAAAGGTAATTGAAAAGAATCTCTTTCAATTTGAGTCCGTGGAATTTAATTCAGTGTTAGCGAAATACTCACATTTATTTGAAACAGTGAATCTTTAGGGTCCGTGCATGCTCGAACGCAAACGCGTAGATGAGTTCCGCTGTGCTAACGTAAGATGGAGCTATACTCGGTCCTATGCTAGCGCATGGAACGCATCTACGCGTTTGCTTTTGCGTTCGAGCATCCACGGACACTTAATGATGCAAGTAGCCAGAAGTACCGTATTGATTTTGAGTTAAATTCTACTGAAGAGCTGTGTAATTTTATTGATTAGAATTTAAAGAGACAGGTATGAATCTGGATTGATAAAGAGATAAAAAAGGATAGACGGGAATAGGCGAAGGATACAGAAGTGGAGATTGAAAGGTATAGTATTAGAACTATATTTGCAAAGAGGTCGAAAAAGATAGACGATGATATGCGAGGGATATGCAGGCGTGGAGGAGACGCAATTTAAAGAGAAAGGCGAAAATCTTGATTGAAAAGGAGATAAAAAAAGATAGAAGGCTATAGGCGAATAATAGGTAGGGATAAAGAAGCGAGGATTGAACGAGAAAGAGATAAAAGTATACTGACAAGAAAACGGAGAAAGATAGAGATAGAAACAGATATAGCTGGATACAAACGAGAATGAAGTAAAGTTGGATAAACAATCGATAGAAAAATATGCAGGTGGAATGTGGATAGACAAGGGATAGGCTGGGATAAATAAATTGAGGAGTAAGTGAACAAAACATGATAAATCCATTCGAGATGATTCCTCAATAATTAGACAAATGCTGTATTTGCAAAAACACTAGAGATGAATAAAAAATTCAAATAAAATCATATAGATAAAATCATCTAGCTGGTTATCCAATATTATTGAATTATTTAATCTATCAGCTTGAATTAATGCAGTTTTAAAACATATTGAACACTTTAGTACAAAATATATGGATTTTAATTTATATATTTTGAAGGCTACAACATTTTTAAAGCGCAAGTTCACTGGGACAGAATTTTTTGTGAACCAAGGGTCAACAATCATATTCCTCAAGTCATAAAAAAGCTGAAAACATGCATTACTCATTTTTTTGAAGAAATAGACTTATCATGTTTTGTTAGCTTACTCCACACAGAATTTTTATCTTTTTACTTCAAGTAAGGAAGAATTAGTCTACAAAATCGTGATGAAGCATAATATTGTTCAATTGAAGAGTTTTTTAAAGTACTGGAAGCAATTAACGAAGACAAAAAGACTGAACCTACTGAAATTAGAAGTTTTCCAGGTGACAATAAGGTAAAGGAACAAATTACTGATCGTGAACCGTTTGTCGAGAAAAAAATTGATTTATTTTAACCTAAACATTTGATATGTATTTTTCTGAATAAAAGGCATTGGGTATATTTCAATTAAGACTCTGGAACAAAAAATTAAAACTAAATGATGAAATGGTTAACATAGGAAGAATTTAATCTTCGAAATGGACAATAGGAACTTACTCGATGATTGTGTCCTTCAGCTATATATATTATATCGGGAGAAATTCTATTGTTCTTATAAAAATAAAATTTTCTAAACTGTTCAAGTAATTGAAGGGACGGATCGAAGAATGGGACGTGCGCTCGGATCGCTCTGAACGTTGTGCAATCTCCCGACAGTTCCCGCTTGTCCCGTTCGCCCGTGTTTACATTTAAAAAAAGGTTCAAATCGTTGATTCTCAGAGAACTTCCAGTGAGAAAGTTGTTCCGTAGGGATTAACGAATAAATCTGCGCAAGCAGCATATTATTTCGTTTTGTATATCACAAGATATCACGAGCTTAGTAATACGAAATGATGCGCGCTGAGGAAACAGTTGCTGTTACTGCATATAGGTTGTGTATGAAAAATGTTGAAAATTTTACACACTTACCTCAAAGATATCTTGTGATATACAAAACGAAATAATATGCTGCTTGCGCAGATTTATTCGTTAGTCTCTACGGAACAACTTTCTCACTGGATGTTCTCTGAGAATCAACGATTTGTACCTTTTTTTTAATGTAAACACGGGCGAACGGGATAAGCGCGAATTGTCGGGAGATTGAATAACGTTCAGGGGCGATCGAGCGCACGTCCCGTTCTTCGATCCGTCCCTTCAATTGTGGTTCATATATCATAACATAAAGTTCTCTTCTTGAAAACGCTTAAACCACTCAAAAACACGTGCACGCGATAAACATTCATTGCCATACACTTTTTCAATAAGTTATAATTTTCGCTAGCGGTTTTCCAAGTTTCATGGGAAATATCACAACAATTCGTTGCTCTATTGTTACACTTAACATTTTTCCGGCGAAACAAAAAAACAACTCTCATGCGTACGAAGGCTACGGCTATACGGATTTGTTTACAGAAGCGAGAGGTACTGCATTCGAAAGAGAAGACTTCAGGCTAAACAGCTGTCGGTTGCTGATGTTTGGTACATGCGTACTTCTTCTTTTGCAGCGCCAGTCTCGTTATTTAATAGCCACACCTCGTATAACACATTAAATATAAACATAAATGCAGCTATAAGATTTTTAATAGTAAGTACAACTTATCTATTTCAATTATAACATTAAAATCAAAACCATTTGAACATTTTGAGCAATTTTAATTTTATAAGAAAATATATGTACTATGTATGTAATAAGAATTAAGAAAAGTAATACAAATTTTATAGTGATAAAAACTTTCCTTTTCATTAAATTCAGTCTTTTTCTTTTTGTCAATTGCTTCCAGTACTTCAATTATCTCTTCAATTGAATGATATTGGGCTTTTTCAAGATTTTGTGGATTAATTTTGCCACTGCAATATATTTTCCGTAATTTTTATTGCGTTCGAATAGTCGATCGATCATGTAACCGACAATTTGTCATAACCATATTTTTGTTTGCATCTCTCCCTTTTACTTTTTAATTTCGGTTTTTTGATGTGTAAACATCTTAGACAGCGATATGGATCTTTCTACAATCTTGGTGAAATCTTTAAAGACTTTCCGAAATCATTTTAGTTTGAGTTAAGAAAAGCTTCGAAATCTTTTCAAATTTTTGTAAAGTTTTATATACAAGTGAACATTTATCGAAGATGTTTACTCATAAATCTGCCTTGGGTCGCAGTTTACGGGGCATGTACTGATTATTTGTACATCCTTTTCATCAGTTTGTGCCTTTCGTTTTTCATTTTTATTTACTGAACTATTATTACTGAATTCGAAAGATAATTTGTGATATCATTTCCTGTGTATTTCTATAAAAATTGGTACTAAAATTCCGGATATATGGCACATTTTTCCAAATCAAAAGATCTTACACATGTTTAGATTTCCAAAATTATTTAATCTGTAGCTTGAGGGGCACCCATGCGAAGCCGTATACAAATAATAGTTATTTGTGATACAACGACCCTAAGTGACATTTTTTCGGCCGAGTGTGAAAGTTGCAGTACGAGTCGGAGTCGAGGCGTAGCACAGACGAAGAAGCAGTACTGCAATTCACACGAGGCAAAGTGCCACTTAGTTGCCGAGTGTCACACAATATTTTTTGTCACACCAGTCATCATAAGTGAAAATAGGTTGCATAAAGTCCTACTCTAAAAACCCGAGAGGGAATCCAATTCAATTCAATTGTCGAGACAAAGGACGAGTACTGCCATTTACACGAAGCAAAGTGCCACTTAGGGGCATCTAGATGCCAAAGTTGGGGTCACTGCAGTCATCTTACCATGAAGTACAGATTCAAATTCCGTCAGCCAATCAGATCACAGTGTCAGTTACTTTATAGTACGCTGTACACTAAGTAAAAATTGTACGGCCTAGGCTAAGAAGTGATATTTTAGATATCGTTCACAGTACCTAAAATCGCATTTATGATGGCGGTGTGATAAAAAAATTATTAAAGGAAAATTTCCTTTCATGTAATTTTATTAAACTTCACTTTCAAATAAAACAATTGTATATAAAACAAATTAGGCGCGCGCTTCGCTCGCGTATGTGGTTCTTATAACTATCTTATAACTTTCTTATAAAGTATAAAAAATCATTAAGATGAAATACAATGAATATTTTTAAACGTTCACATATTTCGAGATTAATGTGTAAATCCTGCCTCAGCCAAATATTGACATACTTTTTATAAATAAAGTATTATAAATAGTAGTGAAAAAATCCTAATGTCATCTCAAAAAATCGGCAACCCTGACTTGAAAGGGCAGCAGCTCCGCAGGGAAAAATTTCAACAGATTTTAGTGAAGTCTAGACGAATCTGCTGAGTTATCTGAATAAAATTATGCTTTTTTTAAGTTTGTAAACAAATTATTGTTCAGAGCTGTTAAACAAAATACGAAGAAAAATGCTGTGGTTAGGTCTAACGCACAGGAACCTGTATTTCCACTTGATCCCAGAGCTAAGAATATAATGGAAAAAATTTGAAAAAATTCGGGTATGTTCTAGAACATTTTTGAAATGCAGTACAGTTTTGAACATTTCTAAATATTTAAAAATGGTGTTATAGCAACATCATATATCTCTCTCATATTGCGAGATTAATATGTACATCCATTAGCCAAATATTGACATACTTTTTATAAATAAAATATTACAAACAATAGTGCAAAAATCCTAATGTCATCGCAAAAAGGCGGCGACCCTGACTTTAAAAGACAGAAGCTCTGCAGAAAAAAATTTCAACAGATTTGAATGAAATCTAGACGAATATGCTAAGCTGTCTGAATAAAATCATGCTTTTTTAAGTTTTGTAAAAAAATTGTTCAGAGCTGCTGAACAAAAGACCAAGAAAACTGCTGTAGTTAGGCCCAGTGCACAGGAACCTGTATTTTTACATGATCCCAGAGCTAAGAATATGGTGGAAAAATGTGAAAAAAGTCGGGTATGTTCTAGAACATTTTTGGAATGCAGTACAGTTTTAAACATGTTTAAATATTTAAAAAGTTTTTTGCAATTATTTTGGTTGTATGTCTTTATTTCAGAATTTAATAGAGCTATTATGCGGTTTAAGGGCTTATTAAAATTTAAGATAATGTTATTCAGATTTCATTGATAGCATGAAGACTTTCTACAAAAATGCTGTAAAAACGACATTTTTCAATATTCAAAAATTTTAAAAACTGTATTGCATTGCAAAAATGTTTTAGAACGTACAAGAATTTTTTCAAATTTTTTTAACCATATTCTTAGCTCTAGGGTCGTGTGAAAGTACAGGTTCCTAAACGCTAATTTTTCGTATAAAAGTATCTGTTTTTTTCTCAATTTTTGAAACAAAAATAGTTCAAATAATGTATTTTAGTCCATGAGTTTTGGTGAAACTAATTACGCTATTCGATTCTAAGAAAAAATTACATTAAGTCCATGTGTTGAATCCGTCCATTTGTTACTTATTTCAAATAATTTTTAAAGGTAGTATCGTACTGTGCCATTGTCTATTTATTCTACAAAAAAAATTGGGTGGACACAAAAATTGCCCAACACTGAACTGTATGAATTTTTTTCCGTAGAATCGAATGGCGTATTCACTTTTTTCGTAACTGAAAGATTTAAGCAAATTGTGTAAACCATTTTTTTTCAATTGAAGAATCAGATTATTTTCTATAAAAAATCAAATTCAAATAAAATGCTCTTATCTCAATATCAACTTCTTAGATAATATCTATTGGTCTGCCAGTGGGCCTTAATAGTTTAAAAAATTGTTTGTAACTTTATAAATTGTTTACAAATTTTCAATACATGACAATTTCATGTCACTAAATACAAAATGTTCATGTTCTTTAAACCTTCAATAAATCTGATCAACGTCGAGTTTACCTATATAATTTGTTGAGAGGTATAAAAATCGTATTGTTGAAATGGCTAATTTTCCCGCTGTATTTGTTTACATAGTATTGAACGTAGATAGAAATAAAAAAATCGGCTGCGACCCTTTTTTTTAATGTACTGCAAATTATGACTGAAAAAGCGTCCAAATCCGTTGAAAATTACAGGTTGTAAACTATTTTGAACAGTAAATAGTAGATCCGTCCCACTCTGCGGCCTTTGGCCCTCGGACGCTGACTCCGTTTGGGCGGTCTAGGGCGAGATGAGCATGGTTATCATGTTCAGTGAAAGATTTGTAATTTTTAGTAGTTTTTCAAAAAGAAGTGGTTTTATACATTCTGCAAACCTGCATGTATCAATTTCATAAAAGACGAAGTGTTTCAGTAGCAGCTACAGAGTTCGCAAAATTGCAATTCTCGTTTAAATCTTTATCTATTTTCGAAAGTTGCATTTGAAATTACTCATATCTTGAAAAAAAAAACTTTTCTGCCACATCCATAAAGAGATTGTGATAAGCTGGACAATAGCGACTCATCTCGCCACATAGAGTAAACTCGACGAATTTTGCCCCAAATCATGATTTTGATTAAAACGGCAATATTACCTGTTTTTATGACATTGAAGTTCAATAAATTAACTTAATGAAAAACCTTAGGTGGCAAATATTATTTGTTATTTTTAATAATTTCTTTTCTTTTTAAAATACCATAGAATAACAGGATTCAGATGTTGAAATTTCATTCACTCTTATTTTTACCGTATTTACTTAATTTAACTTGTATGTAGACAGAGGAGAGATGTTGAATCCTCAATAATAATTTAACGTCTGGGATGAATAATATATGAAATTTAAGAACAACACTTCCAGACTAAAAATGGTTTCAATAAATTTGACGTTTCGTCACCAGTTTGGCAACCTCATCAGAAAAGACCATAGTTAAATCTATTTGGGAAAATTACATAGAAGGTTACATAAGATAATTGCCTAAAAATATATTTTAAGATATAGTTTTTTCAAAATAAGAAAACTTACCATTAAACAAGAAGCTAAATTCAGTTGAAAGTTATATTCTGAAGAAGGAGAATTGAGAATTTTCTCCAAAATCAAAAAAGAAAAAAAAACAACCACGATTATGCATCGTAGTAATTTTGATACGTATAAGATCCGTAGATAAATTGTGAAGAATGATCAATTTAGTTAAAAATTACATTATTTATGCCGAAATCCATTTTCGGTACTCGATCTAAACCAGTAATGAAAAAAAAGGAAAACTTTAGTAAATTTATTAGGAGATTTTTAACGATTTTTTTGAAAATAATAAAAGAGAGGTTAGGAAATTACACCAATAAGAATTTATAAGTATAATAGGAAAATCTTTACCTGGATTGATCTTGACGGATGGTTAAAAATTTATTTATTCATAATAAAAGAGTATTTTTTATAAATAAAATATTCAAAACTAGTTTTTTTAAAACATTATTTTTAAATTATAAGAAGGCATGGTACTGGAGTACCATGCAGATCCGGAGTAGACCGAGTACTGAAGGGATCAGCCATATTGGTTCGAAGGAAGGAAAAAATTCTAGGCGCTAAGTTTAAATTACTGTTTTCATTTTTAATATATATCATCTCGACAAATGATCTTTTATAACGATTTGATTCTTTATGTAATATTTTAATATCATCCCATTTGATATGATTTGAATTTCCATTATGGACAGAATGAATGTGTCTAGCAATTTCTTTATGGTTTTTTTTTACAATGATAAATATTTCTGAAATGTTCATTTTTTCTAGTCTCTAATGATCTTTTAGTTTGTACAATATAGGACATACCGCAAGAACATTCCAATTAATAAACAACATTACAATGTTCTAATTTTTCTAATGTGTCTTTTCCGAATTTAATAAATTGATCAACTTTTGAATCAATTCTAAAAACAGTATTAATATTAAAGTTAGAAAAAATTCTGCGAATTTGATAAGATATATCTGAATAGAAATTAAATGAAACAACTTTTTTTTGTTCGTTATTGTTAGTTAAAATTAACTCTTGAGATGGTTTTTTGTTGTTAATTTGAAAAATTCTTATTTTAATGTGTTTTTCGATAAAAGGTTTTGGATAACTATTGTATTCTATAATTTTTTTAACTGAACTTAAATTTTCAGAGTGAAAAGATTCATCAGAAAGAAGAACAGCTGAATCAACCAGATTTTTCACAATACCAATTTTTTGATGTATGGGATTATTTGACAAAAAATTCAAAAGTCTACCAGAATATGTACTTTTTCTAAACCAATTTGTGATGATGTCATGTGTATTTTTTCTAATAATCGACGTACCTATAAAATGCATGAATTTTAACTTTTAATTTTTTGAAAATTTCTAATTCGAGATCTTGTAATACAATTTCAGCAATGATACCAGATGTCGGAGACCCCATAGGAATGCCGAATTTTTGATTGTAAAAATGTTTATCAAATTGAAAACTAGTTGATTCCATTAGAAAAGAGATACCAGATTTGAAATCAGCTTGAGAAATATTAGTAAAGTTTTTTATATGACAGCATCTCTTATCGAGACCAGAAAGGACCAATTCTAAAGGAATATTGGTAAAAAGTGAAATCACATCTAAAGACATAAAAATATGATTATCAGGAATTTTAATTTTAAAAATATTTTCCCGAAAAGTAGTAGAATTTTTAACAAATGAATTTAATTTAGGAATAGAAGTAGACAGGATTTTGCTCATAGTTTTTGCCAAATAGTGAGTTGGAGTGTTAATATACGATACTACAGGTCTTAAAGGAAAGTTAATTTTATGAACCTTTGGAAGGCCATACATTCTTGCTATATTTGTATTGGAAGTTGACAAAGAGTTTATTTTAATATTTTTTCCCAAGTATCCTTTAGAATTCCATTCTTTTAATAATTCAAAAGTAGAAGTTTGAAGTTTTTTAAGAGGATTAGAATCGATCTTTTCAGAAGTACTAGTATCACTGAGCATTTAATTCATTTTTTAATAATAAGCGGATTTTTTTAGGATTACAGTAGTATTACCCTTGTCAGCATGATTAATTAAAATGTCTTTGTTGTTTTTAATGAAATTTCTTGTTATTTTAATATTCTTAGCAATTTCTTGATCAATATAGGAAATTTTTTTCGTTTTTTTTTTATAAAGTTTGAAGTTAAAGATAATATTTTATGTCTAAATTCGTCTCTAGATTCAATTGGAATTTTATCTAAATTTATTTCTAAATCTTTTACTATTTCTAATATTTGATTACCCTTCTTTGAGATATAACATGAACTGAATTTTTCGCCAAGTCGAAGTATGTCGACAACAGGTTCAGGAATTATTTTTTCTGGCAAATTAATAAGCCAAGGATCAGAAAGTTCTGATTTATGTTTATTAATAGAAAGATTATTTGGACTAGCCAACAACAAATTATGATATTTTTTATTTAAAACCATTTTATCTTTACAGATATATGATTCATTAGATTTTTTAAATTCATGGATAAAAATAGCATATTCTACGTTGTGTATAAGATTTTTGATTTTATTTTCGAAGTTTCAAGTTTTTTTTAACAGAAAGTTTAAATGATTATGAATATCTTCAATTTCAATCTTTCTGAGCTGGATTTTTAATTTGTCAGTTACAGTTTTAATTTTCTTTTGACAACAGGAGCTATACATATTAAGGTTTTTAACATTTTGAACACAATTATTAATATTATTCGGAATCAATTCGGAGCGACGACAATTTAAAACAAAGTTTTTTCTACATTCAGCTATTTTAATTTTACTAGAAATATTAAGCAGACCTTTAATTTCAGATGAAACGATAGGTCCGAATCTCCGATGTAATTCCCGTAGATCAACCATGTTTTTAAAACCATCCATCGATGTTTTTAAAAACATGAGCATTTCAGAAGTATTTATCATTGTAAAAAAAACCATAAAGAAATTGCTAGACACATTCATTCTGTCCATAATGGAAATTCAAATCATATCAAATGGGTTGATACTAAAATATTACATAAAGAATCAAATTGTTATAAAAGATCCTTTGTCGAGATGATGTATATTAAAAATGAAAACAGTAATGCCTTAAATAACATTACGGATTTAAAATTTTATAATTCTGCTTATAACATGATCCTAGATAAAGTGTGTTGATGTTTTTTACTCAACTTATTTAAACAAAAAAAATTTTATAGAAAGATTTAAACTTAGCGCCTAGAATTTTTTCCTTCCTTCGAACCAATATGGCTGATCCCTTCAGTACTCGGTGCATGGTACTCCAGTACCATGCCTTCTTATAATTTAAAAATAATGTTTTAAAAAAACTAGTTTTGAATGTTTTATTTATAAAAACTACTCTTTTATTATGAATAAATAAATTTTTAACCATCCGTCAAGATTAATCTAGGTAAAGATTTTCCTACTATACTTATAAATTCTTATTGGTGTAATTTCCTAACCTTTCTTTTATTATTTTCAAAAAAATCGCTAAAAATCTCCTAATAAATTTACTAAACTTTCCCTTCTTTTCATTACTGGTTTAGATCGAGTACCGAAAATGGATTTCGGCAAAAATAATGTAATTTTTAACTAAATTGATCATTCTTCACAATTTATCTACGGATCTTATACGTATCAAAGTTACTACGATGCATGATCGTGGTTTTTTTTCTTTTTTTTTTTTGTTTTTTTTTTTTGTTTTTTTTTGTTTTTTTTTTGTTTTTTTTTGTTTTTTTTTTGCTTTTTTTTGCTTTTGGAGAAAATTCTCAATTCTCCTTCTTCAGAATATAACTTTAAACTGAATTTAACTTCTTGTTTAATGGTACGTTTTCATATTTTGAAAAAACTATATCTTAAAATATATTTTTAGGCAATTATCTTATGTAACCTTCTATGTAATTTTCCCAAATAGATTTAACTATGGTCTTTTCTGATGAGGTTGCCAAACTGGTGACGAAACATCAAATTTATTAAAACAATTTTTAGTCTGGAAGTGTTGTTCTTAACTTTCATATATTAATTTAACTTTTTTTCTCGAGAAAGTCAATATCACTATTTCTGTTATTTCTGAAAAGAAGAGCAGCAAACACGACATGTTTTTAGAGAAAATTTAGTGTGTCATTTGACCCCGTATGCTCGTCTCGCCCCTGTCTCCCCTACTCGCGATTCTCAGCAAAATTTATGAAAACAAGAAAAAAATGGGCTGTCCAATTAGTAGTAAATATCATAAGGTACACACTGGTACCGTAAATTTTTTAATAACATGGAGGACGACGAGAAACAAGCAAATGACATAAAGTAATTTACCAAAGTAATATTTATTTGTTAACATTACTACTGTTAAATTTTATTCATTTATTGTTTCCTTCTATTAACCTTTTTTTACTTCTGTATGTCTAGGGCAAGTAAGAAAATTCAACCATTTAAAAACTAATAAAAGATCTATAAATATGTGAAATATTTCAACGGAAAGCACATGAAGAATAAAAAAATAATTAAATAGTTTGCGTAATTGTCAACGGAGCAGGATTTCATAAAATAACAAGTAATTTACGGAATTATTATTATTATAGATTAGCAGTTCGAACTCGAAAGTTCATTGCCTCATCTACCCGAGACCGCCACACATCTCTATCCTGTGCATCCTCCATCCAGTTTAAGCAATCATGTCCTAGTTCTTTTAAATCATCCCTTACATTTTTCTCCCATCTGTTTCTCGGTCTGCCTAAGGGTCTCTTACCAATCGGTCTCCCTCTTAAAACTTGCGCCACTGTTCTTTCATTTCCCATTCTTGCTACATGCCCCGCCCATCTTAGTTTACGCGCTTTTAGTGTTGCCGTTCGAGACGAGGAATGGCGAGGAACAAGTCGAGGAACGCAAGGAAGGATAGCTCGAGGCCTCGCGTTTCGAGGCGAAACAAGGCGGACAAATTTCAAGGCCTTGAAAACTCAAGGCCTTGAAAAGCAAGGCCTTGTCTTGGCCTCGTCTTGGAGGCTTGAGTTTCCTTCAGCAGATGTGAATATTTTCCGACCACCGGGGAAGGGATAATAAATTGAAGTTCGCATAGGATGACTTTGGATGCAAGTGATAACACCAATTCCAATGTAGTAGGGATAGTTAAATACTGTACTTAAATATTTAAGAAATAATTTGCAATACAAAATTATAATTAGTAACAATTAAAACTAATAAATAATATTTGTTTAAATAATCATAATTAATAATAATTTTAGAAAAATAATTTTAATTTTTTTTTTATAAAAAAAAAATTTTCAACATTTTTTTCCAAAATTTTTTTTTTCATAAATTTTGTTTTCCAACATTTTTTTCCCCACATTTTTTTCCAAAATTTATTTTTCATACATTTTTTTCCAAAATTCATTTTTCATAAATTTATTTTTCATACATTTTTTTTCCAACATTTTTTTCATACATTTTTTTCCTCAGAATTTATTTTTCATAATGTTTTTTTCCAAACAATTTTTTCACTTAATTCTTTCGTAATGAAGTTTCATTCAAAAAATTTCTTTTCATAAAATTTTCGTTCCAACAAATTTGTTTTCAACCAAAATTTTTTTCAAACATTTCTTTCCAAAACTTTTTTTCGTAAATTTTTTGTACTTAATTTCTTTCCATACCTTTGTTATTCAATACATTTTTTTCCAAACCATTTTGTGTACGAAATTACAAAATTTTGTGGTTCGAGATTCTGTGACGACTTAAATTAACGTATATGACCTACAAAACAGTAAATGAATAATAATTCAAAAGAAATAGAAAGAGACATTGAAGTAAATGAAGGTGAATAATAAATTGCATTTTTATTTAGAGTGGTCAAGAATTCAAAAAGGTTATTAATTTAATCAGGATTATGATTACATAAGAAGCAGGTATTGACTAGTATTTATTAGAAAAATGCCTCATTGGTACCCTTCTTACATTCCGTAGAATTCCGTACTATTTCATAACGCAAAATTTATCAAGAGTTGTATGACTTGTATGAAGATTGTCTAATCTATCATTTAAGCATTTTCATCTATTTCATTTTGAAGATGAAGCATCTCTTGTATTTTTTTACCCAAGCTGCATGTCACCCATGAGTTTAAACATAACTCGGAATCAAAACAATATGTGGTTTTTTGCAGAGGACATTAGGCGACACGTGTTTCTCGGTTTTGCAAGAAAAAATGTATCCAAGAAGTTTGGCGTATTTGAAGTTTGTACTTTGTTATTCAAAGAATCCGATTTTTTAAGAAGCATCTCTAACTTTTAACCTAATTGAGACAGTTCTCGTGTTCTTTTTCTTTCTAATATAATTTATAGTCTTCCTTTGTAATCCGCTATAATACGCGTTTTTGCGAGAAAAAAATTCAAAGTCGATTTTCTGAAAAATTTAACCCTTCTATTTTTCCCTATTTTTTTTTTTAATTTGTACTTTGATAAGGAACATATCTTGTGAGTTTTATGTGTGCTAAATAATTGTTGTGGTCAGAAGAATTTATTGTCCTTAGAATTGAATTTTCTACTTTTTCCCGCAAATAAAGTATAAAAGTTAAATAAAAAATACCTTTTGTTTTTTTGCGATATCTTTCATCGTGTACAAAAAATTCTAAAATTACGTTGTTAGAAAAAAAAATTTCCCCGGCCTCAAAAATAATTCAGCCTGCATACATTTGACAGGATGCGTTTCTTCCATTATCTATCTGGAGAACCGTTCAAACAATATTTTTAAGAATAAAAACAATGGAGCGTTCCGAAAAATATATTTTTTTCATGTTTTTAAAACTTGATAAAAGAAATTAAAAAAGATTTTATGGAAAACCCCAACCTCTTTTATTTTTTTCAATATTCTTTTTACAATTTCAGCTTATACAAGGAACATATCGCATTAGTTTTGCGCCGGCTGAGTCATTTTGAATGCCAGGAGAATATTTTTCCATTGAAATGTAGTTTTTGAATTTTTATCGTACAAAATGAAAGATATCACAAAAGAAAAATAGTAATTTTTCATAGAACTTTTTGGAACTCGCAAACTTTTATCTTATCATTTTTCTCGTTTGTCGTTCCTTGCAAAAAATTTATAACATTATATTGTATGAAAGCGATTCTCCTTGCAACCACATTGATCTAAACCGCATAACAATCTTTGGGGATGATTTTTAAAGAAATTTTGTAATAAGAAAATCGACTTTTCATTTTTTCAGAATAAACCGCCGCCATTGTATTAATTTAAAAACTTTTCACATTGTTCCGGTGGATTATAAAAGAAGACTGTAAATTCAATTATAATGACAAAAAACACGAGATCCATCAGATCAAAAGTAAAGATGTTGGGTCTTTTTAAATACAAAGCACAAAATAAAAATGAGCATAACTTCTTGAGACTTTTTTTGGAAACACGAAAAAATATGTAGCACCTAATTTCATACAAAAAAATCGTATTTGGCTCTCGAGAATTCTGCGACTTCAAGCGTAAAACTAGAAGCTGTTTCATTTGATACGGTTTCGGTCTGCTACATACATTAAGCGTGTTCAATTTTCAACTGTTTTGGACAAATTACATATCCCGGGGATCGTGAAAACTTGTACATTCCGAATATTATATTTACATTTCGGTAATTCAAAAATTTAAAAAAAATTGGATTTGTATTTTCGTCCAGCTTACAGAAAAGACCCCTGCTGAGAAGAACCGGGGGAGGTTAGCGTCTCAGATTACGGGACTTTCGTTCAACCCTGAGAAGGGTCAGGGAGGCTGGAGCCTCCGAATACGGTATTTTCATTCAGTTCTGGTGTTTCCATATCTGGCAGTGCAAACTCAAGGCGACAAGACAAGCCCAAGGCAAGGCCTCGCATTTCGAGGCCTCGGCATTTTCAAGGAAGGCCCAAGACGATCAATTCAAGACGGCAGGTAAGGCTCGTCTTGTCCTCGTCTCGAAAGCGTCGAGGCCTCGCTCGACGGCAACACTACGCGCTTTCATTACTCTATTAATATTTGCTGACCCGTAGAGAGCATGCAGCTCATCATTATGCAGTTTTCTCCATTCGCCGGTCTCTTCGTCCCTTTTTGGACCATAGATTTTTCTAAGTACTTTATTCTCAAAAACTCTAAACCTATTCTCCTCTCCTTTCGTCAGCACCCACGTTTCGCACCCGTACATGACGACCGGCATTATTATTGTTTTGTAGATTCTTACTTTGATGTTTCTAGATAGCAATCGCGATTTTAATAGTGTGTTTGCTGCATAATAGCACCCATTGCCAGCGTGCAGTCGCGCGTTGATTTCCGTTTTAATCTTATTTTCGCTAGTTATAATTGACCCGAGGTATTTAAACTCGCTAACCCTTTCGATTTTCCTATTTCCAGCTGTTAGATCCCCGTCTTGATTACTTTGTTCAGATCTGACGACGGTCATATATTTTGTTTTCGTTTCCCTAACCTCCAAGCCAATATCTTTGGCTTTTGTGATCAAGATTTCTGCATTTTTTGCTACCGTTTCTTTATCATCCCCTAGTATGTCGAGATCATCCGCATATCCAAGAATTTGTATTACCCCATTGAGGGTAGCACCGGTCGGATTCGCCTGCACTTGCCTAACCACGTATTCTAAAACTAAGTTAAAAAGGACGCACGAAAGTGCATCGCCCTGTTTCAGACCATCGCGGATCGAAAACTCTTCAGATAACCTTCCGTTTACGCGTACTCTTCCCCTACTGCCGCTTAAGCAAATTTCGATAAGTCTAACCAATTTTCTTGGCACACCCAAGAACTCCAGGATCAAGTACATTCGCGCGCGTATAATAGAGTCGTAAGCTTTTTTAAAATCGATAAATAGCTGATGCACTGCTTCATTAAATTCCCATTTTTTCTAGCAGTTGTCTAATTGTGAACATTTGATCGCTTGTAGATCGGTTTCGGCGGAATCCACACTGGTAATCCCCAGTGATTTCCTCGGCGAAAGGAGTTAGCCTACCTAAGATTACATTGGACAGGATCTTATAACACGACGATACAAGTGAAATTCCCCGATAATTGTTACAGTTCATTTTATCGCCTTTTTTAAAGATAGGAATAACAATAGAGTCATTCCATTCCTCTGGAATGCGTTCTGTTTTCCAAACTGTGCGTATTAATTTACAAATTTGTCTTTTGAGGCAAGGGCCTCCATTTTTTATCAGTTCAGCCGGTAGGTCATCGATGCCCGCGGCTTTGTTATTTTTCAACTTCTTTATGGCCATTTCTAATTATCATCGATCACAATGATACAATTCTTTTGTACAATTTTTAAAGTTGAACATTAGACTTATGACCACAGAATCTCTTGACTAACTGTGTATTCATTCGCCAGTCTGCTACTTGAACTTATTGAGTGATCGGGAACCCAGTCTTCCCCAGTTGAGGACAGTCACAGATCAAAGGTTATACATTTTTTATTTAACTCTTTAATCAAAAATGAAGAAAAATATGAGTGTTGTGATAAACTCTTGTTGGCGATCACCGGGGGGTCAATGTCGATGTTATCAATAAAGAGTAATCCCCATGCCAATTGAATGTTTAAGTAAATCGTAAAATTCGATTTTAATCATTGTTTCATAAATAAAAATCAATTTTGAGTACGGAACAACATCCTAGTAAGTAATAAACATTTCTTTCCTTCTGTATTTACGAAAACTTGAGTCTTACTTTCTTCCATCATGGGCAAGAATTTTAAGATTTTTCTGCTTCTCTTTTCAGGCTAAAAGTTGAAAATATGGGTTATTGGCTTTCTCAATGTTGAAACTGATCAAAATTTTTGTTTTAATATATTTTTTTGGCTTAAATACATTTTTTTGCTTAGTTCTCATTTTTCTCACATAAATCTGCTAGTTGGCGATTACTGGAGGCTTGGTGATAATTGAGCGTTTTATCTTATATCCCGAAAGAATTGACCAAAATGGATGATCTTTGATCAAGGTTAAAGCTAATTATATCAGAATTTAAAAACTGAAAATGGCGAATCGAATGTGGTGGACGACAAATAGGAAAAATGTTAAGAATTTTACAAAAATGGTAAGATTTAGGTTTTCAAAGACGCGGAATTTAAATTTGAAACCATTATTTCAAATTTCATAATGGAGTATCCAATATAGTTAATTCAAAATGGCTGATCCAATATAGTGGTCAAAAAGTGGAAACATTGTAAGAAATTTAAAAACATTATCATTTTTAGGTTTTCGGGTTGGCGTAATCCAAATCTGATATCAGTATTTAAAAATGGAAAATAAATCGAAAAACCGAATAAATATACCTATAAGATTTCGTGAATTTAGTCGCAAAATATAATATGTATATGTAACAAGAGATTTTTTTTCAAACAAAGGAAATGCTGTTAACCTCTAATTTAAGAAGAGATTCTGGTCGCGTCAAGAGAATGCTTCTTCTGTGAATAGAACATTTTTCTGAGGAAGATATAACAAGCTTAGACACTAACACTCTTATAGATCTTATTGAGTTTTTTTGTTGTTGCAAAGTTGCTTATGTACCATAATAATAATAATTCCACGGCAAAGATATGATTATATTATAATAACAGTTTGATTTTCATAATATCCGTTACAATTTTTATAATTTGTCGCTTTATAGCTGTAATTGTATTTCCCGATATTAGATTAGCCATTTTGAATTTGGAAATTCTAATATCAGGTTTGGTTTCAGCGACTTCTAAAACCTAAAGATGACCATTTTTGTAATGTTTCTAAAAAAAATTCGATTTGGCGTTCGTCATATTGTACTCGCTATTTTTAATTTTGAAATGCTGATATCACTTGGATTCAATGATCTCGAAAACCTAAAGGTGACCATGTTTGTAAAGTTTTTAAGATTTTCCCTATTTATCCGTCATTTCAAGTTTCTACATTCCGATGTCAGATTGGGGTTCAGGCCGGGACATTCGGAACAACTTTTCTCTATAATTATATCCTATTCTGAATTAATTAGCTTTAACTTCATTCATGAATCGTCCGTTTTGGTCAGTTCTTTCGAGTGATATTACACGGTGGGCACTGTCTGCGAAAACCGGGAATTAGCCTGGAATTTTGAGTTTCGAGAAAAAGCTGGCAAAAAGCGGCGCATTGTTTTAAAAATCGCTTTATAAGGTACATGTGTTTATGTATCATTAAAATACTAAAGCTCCTTCTATATTTAAGAACGAAAACTTCCTTTTTAGATATTTAACATAGTAATTACATAATTGACTTTCATTCATATAATTAACTACTAATAATTGGCTTAATAAAGTTATAATTTAGGGATACATAAGTTTACGTGTTATATTTGGTCTGCAAATAAAAAATTTACTCACTTGCGATCATTTCGAGGAAAACAAAGTATAATGTTACTAAATAGAGCACAGATTATAGTGCGATATATTATCGAAAATCCAAAATCCATATTTTTATCTTTGATCACAAAATGCGAATATCTCCTAAACTACGATCGAGAAAGTGGGCCTTCTTCTTGCAGAACTTGACAAGTTATATTTTGAAATAACTTGAGTGTTCCAATAATACCCACTTTCTCGATCGTAGTTTAGGAGATATTCGC